>CAWUFQ010000354.1:145000-247500 GCA_963921405.1 Cepaea hortensis | reverse complement strand
GAATGTCTATGCCATGTAGCTGTGTGTGGGTAATAGGCACATTAAATCATTGGAGTGACCACACACAACCTAAGAGGGCTTTGCTAACCTACACCTGTGTATGGTCCCGTCTCCCTTTCACACTCCCCCAACTATTTTTATGAGGATGGGTGCATGTGTGTTGTTCGTGTCTTTAACATAGATGAGGGTGGTTTGAGTGTACCTAACGGGGGTACCTTTATATCACGAGTGGTGTAACCATCCGTGAATGAAGGCATCTTCGCCTTCCTACTATGGTGAAGAGTAGATTACTATTTGTCAACATTGCCACTCATAACTATCCAGTTCCACCCAGGCATTAAACTAAGTGACAACTTTATAACCTCAGTGGCCACCAAAGGCCAGTAGTTTGATGTAATGGGGATCTACAACTAACCAAGATTATCAAAGATTTACGAACAATAATACCTAGGAAGATGAACAATTGTTTTAAATATTTAACTTAGCCAAGGACACAAGGACAGTTATCATTAGTTTATTGTGCTAGAACTTTGACTGGTGTTTCAGAGTTTTCATAGTCAGACATAATAAATAGTCACATGTGATAGATATTTAGGAATAAAGATATCTTGTGTGTAATTTTCGTTATGTACATTGTGATGCCTATGGACATACATCTCCCCCTCCCCTCTCCCATGTATTCATTACAAGCTTATAATCTTCTTCTACGGTGTTATTTAATTTCATAAGAGTTACATGTACATTATTGTGTTAAACAATCGTGTGATAGGGTTATACCACTTAACAATAGATCAGGAGAGCTGTGTGGCAGGGATACTACTTGTCTTCAGTTAACCAGTGTGAGCTTTCAACTCTCTGAGAATGGTGACTTGCTTTCCTGTGCTCGCTTGGCCTTCTACTAAAAAAACCTTACTTAATATCTTATAGGAATATTACCATATGGGTCTGTTCCAGTACTAGGGAGACGTACGACCCATTTCCGGTTTTCGATTAGTAGTCGGTGACGACGATTTGAGGGATACCAGTCTCCAATTTAAACTTAACATACCACAATCATCATAAAACAGACTGATCAGCAGGATAGGACTACTAGGGGTATTGTTAGAGAGGCCCTGTCACAGGTCACTAGAAAGGAGGACTATAAAGACATGATACAGGCAGAAGATATTAGACGTGTGCTGAAGAGAACTGGACGGGGTTAAGTACGCCCATTTGAAGAACATGAAACATGCAGACTTGGAGGAGATGGTTGTTTGTTTCAACTTTAGGATGAAAACGGCAGAAATACCCCAGGATTGGTTGCACAGCTACCTTGTCCCACAATTATTAGAACTCTGTAATCCTATATACATAATTATTAGAAATCTGAAATCCTACATAGGTAATTATTAGAGCTCTTAAATCCTATACAGATAATTATTAGAAATCGAAACCTGAAATCCTTATAGATAATTATAATAACTCCGAAATCCTATTTAGATAATTATTAGTACTCTGAAATCATATATACATAAGCATATGTTTTTATTTTTATCTGTTTTATTCAGTAAACTGCAGACGTTTGAAAAGTCCCCAAGCAGAAAGAAAGACTTTGGAAAACAGGAAACATGACAACTGCGATGAATGCACAGAGATCAATGTTGCTATCTCGTCGGCTGAAATTGTCAATGATATGGAAAAATATCAGGACACATATCCTTACACACAAGTTATGAAATAACATATGTCAGAAACCGGTGCACATAATCGATTAATGGATTGATAAGTGTAACAGACATCTGTTGCTTGCCCAGGGCCACGTAGTGGGACCCACACTTACCTATCATCCTTGAGTGGGTTCTTCATGTGGCTCCAGAGATCAGTCCAAATCGGAAACGTTCATATCGTGCTAGAAGATTGCTTTTGTTAACCATAACTCAATGCTGGATTTTCCTGACTGCACCATTTCTTAAATCTTCATAAGTTCTTGACTGATGGAAACACCTTTCCCGTGTAGATGCTCCGACCATACGAATATCAGCAACAGTCTCCAATTTTTCAAAGAAACTAGCAATTATCTCGATATGTTCAAGGAAACCAACAATATTCTCCCAATTCTCACAGACACCAACAATATTCTCCCAGTTCTCACAGAAACCAACAATGTTCTCCCAATTCTCACAGAAACCAACAATATTCTCCAAATTCTCACAGAAACTAACAAAATTCTTCAAATTTTCACAGAAACCAACCAAATTCTTCCAATTTCGAGAAAACCAGCAATATTCTCCAAACTTTAAAAGACAGCAGCAATATTGTCAAAATTGTAAAGGAAACCAGCAATATTGTCCACATTTCTGTCAAAAAATGTGCTTTCTTTATTGTGGCTTTCTATGCGTTTTGTATCGCTTCTTCCGCGAGCCGTAAGTCCCGTGCCTGAATCTTCCTCGCCATGTCACGTGTTCTATGGAGGTATTCTGTTGTCATGACGGAAACGGTCTGTCCATCTGAACTCCAATTCGTACAGAACATTATGATACATATTGAAATGCAGTCAGTACCAATGGATATTTGAATACCAGCTGACTGCAACATTCTGAACAAAATGGAAGCAGCTCGAAATACAACATTGGAAGTATCACTACAATAAAAGGGTTTACATACAACTTATAAAACTGCAAACAACACAAAGAAAAACCTCGCAAGAAAATTTCTCACAGGACACAATGGACAACAGACCACCTTGGACACATTAACTTATTTAGTGCAGAAGGATAATATATCATCATATGTGAACTCCCATTTGGACAAAAGGACGATATATCGCCATACTAGAGTCACCGTGTTATTTTTGTTTCGTGGTATCTACTGCAATTCCGGGTGGCGGATTGTGTAGTGACCTCTAGATATTTACCTTTCAGTTTAAATGTATAAAATATTTTTTTCCCATTTGTTTGTGGATGCTCACGGCAGTCGTCAGTGTATGTGCACGTGTAGTGTGGGAGTTTGTGAATATTAGTTTGAGTGATTGTGTGAAGCAATGTATGTGTTTGGATGTGGTGTGTGTGTGTGTGTGTATGTGTGCGCACGCACGCGCGCGTGCATGCGCACGTATGTGCGCAGGAATGTTTACATAATGACATAACATGATATTCCATTTCATGTGTGTACATTCAACTTTCATATTTTTATTTATTTTTTTTTTTATTTGCCGCTTGATTTCACCATTTACAATATGAAAACTATTGCACTGCTTATCTCATACTGTGTTAATCAGTTTTAGCTAATATTGTCCTGTTGCATTGCAATAATATACTTTAAGATGTGCGCCATGTTGTTGCTTTGATAAGAAACTGTTGTTACTGAGCCCCTTACTGGTGACGTGTAGGTAATAAAGCGTTGTGTAGGGGAATCCGATGGCAGGTGTATTCACTTGGCTCGCATACCCTCGTGTGATTGCTGATGCTCATAATATTGCGAACAGAGAGCACAGCGGCAGCATAACATAAGTGTAATTCACAACAGACACCACACCGGGTCTCAGCTATCAGCCAGAAACATTCACATTCTATGTTCTGATTCTTGTTGCTGTCCATTACTGACCGTCCGTTCAGTGACTATATGTCTCCTACACTGATATTTTCGCTGGTGCTATCGTCAAATACTCGCTACAAACTCATGGAGTGCCAATAGAGGAACAGGATTGTTCTCAAACCGTCAAAGTTAACACTTACGGTTTTCCGTTGATTGTGGAGCTGAACTAATAATTGTCTGAATCTATGTCAGTTCTAATGTTGGACATCTTGAGTAATTTTGTAGATGGCTTGTATAGAATTTTTGACTGGGGTCTGGATGTGTGTGTTCTGTAAGCTGTCTCCATTGTAATATTCACTTTTATGTCTACAACATTAATTTGGCAATGCTATTTTTTTATGTGAGTGTATCATGCAAAATGTATTTTGTCCATCAATAATGATGATGACCATTCATTTCTTCCAGTGGGGTTGAAAGTATGGAGCCGTGAGTTCTAAGATGGCTGATAAGGCCTATTTTGGCTCGAAATATTCTTTGACAAAGAATGCTTGACGTTTCTGGAGGAGGATTTCCTGCAGTGGTTTTTGTGTCCTGCCTTTTCTTCACAGCTCTTGCAGACCTCGTTGCCTCACACGTGATTGCACCCTTGTGTAATGATGCACGCCACGAATTTCGGTCTCTGGCTGCAGTCTCCCAGGTGTCATGTTGAATTCCAAAATCATTCAGTGAGATTTTCAGAGTGCCTTTAAAGCGTTTCCTCTGGAAATGGATAACTGATTTACATTAGATAACTGATGAACGAAAGATGAGTGATTGGAATCGCCAAATGCAAAATAGGCCTGCTTGCCCAATGCCCTTTGAAAATAAAGTTCGTTCTTTCGTTCGTTCGTTCATTTAGAGCAGTCGTTCTCAACAGGTGGGGAATCCCCCCCCTCCCAGGGGGAATTTTAGGGTTTCCAGGGGGGGGGGGGGAATGAAGAGCATTTCAAGATCGTGTTAATACAAGAACCGATTACTTGATATTGTTTTTCCCTTCATACTTTACAGTTATGTATGTCTCATCCCTCTAAAATTCATTTTATAAAGTAAGTAGACCCACAAATCATGTTTTATGTGGATGTCTAGACTTGTTTTCGTATGTGCTATTAGATTTGCCTTCCACTTTTACGTATACTGTGTAGGGGTGGTGGGATGTTTAGATAGGAAATATGAAAGGGGGGGGGGAGGGGAATGACGTTCTGAAAATACGGTGAAGGCGGGCACGGGCCACATTTTTTGATAGGAAGGGGGGGGGGGATGGCGTTCTGAAAATATGGTGAAGGGGGGCACGGGCTAAAAAAGGTTGAGAACCACTGGTCTAGAGGATATCTGTGAACATGTTGAAAAAGCAGCCGTGGACCACACAGGCGGTGTCAATGAGAGGAGGTGAGTTAGTTGGTAGGGCAGGTATCTCTATAACATACATCAATTCTCTATTTTGTGGCCATCGGCGGGTAAGAGGTGTCATATATAACCTCCCCGCCCCCCTTCCGCCTTGTTTGTTGTCTTTTAGACAAAGACTAATCAATCAATCAATCAGGTGCCGTCTCCACAATAAAGGTTGGCTGCAATGGATCTCCAACACTGTTTATCTCTCACCCTGACTGTACATTCTGTCAGATTGATATTCGTCCATCTCCTGGAGTTATCTTTCCACGTGTATCGTTTTCTACCTCTTGCCCCACTTGCTTTCAACCTTACCCTTCAGTATGGATTTTATAAGAGTGTCATGTCTTTTAACATGGCCGAACTATTTCACTTCCCTCTTTTTTTTATTTCTTTCATCAACTCTCTTTTCATTCTCACTTTTTCTAGAACCTCTGTGTTTGGTTTGTTTTTGTTTCGACATCCACATCTCTAGTGCCTCTATACTAGGGCTAATGGAGTCAATCACACACAAACACGTGGAAGGCTAGGGGAAACCAAGGCTGTAATTTCCCTGATAATCAATCGTCTAAATAAAAATTGGCAATTAGTGAACAGGCGAAAAACTCACAAGTAACCTTGAAAATGTTGTTTTTATAGAAGATTACTAACAATTAATCGGACAGCCAAAATCTGCAATCTGGACAATTTGACGGCGGCTAAGTCGCAAAGACATATTACACACATCGGAAAACAGCAGTCATCATTTTTGTCCACAT
Source organism: Cepaea hortensis (assembly GCA_963921405.1). Taxonomy (NCBI): domain Eukaryota; kingdom Metazoa; phylum Mollusca; class Gastropoda; order Stylommatophora; family Helicidae; genus Cepaea; species Cepaea hortensis. The sequence continues at coordinate 241,804 of CAWUFQ010000354.1, read as the reverse complement.
TATGAGAAGACAAAACCTGGAAAATAATATGACAACCGGAAACATTTGTAGAAATAGAGATTGACGAAGACTATGTGAGAACGTTCTAGACAGTCTTGTGTCATGGCACGGAAGGGAGTCAGCACACGAATTTATCCATGCCATCAGAGAGGAGAGGGGAATGATCGCCCACGCCAGCCGGCCAGGGATTGGATGATGATGATGATGATGATGATTATGATGATGATGATCATCATCATTATCATCATCATCATCATGAATAATCAGCTTTCTAGGCGCGATGATGTCACAATGTTCCGATTGATAAAACGAGAGAGTAAACTAAACTATCATGTGTATCATATGGTCACGATTGGTGTGTCGGATCTCTGCCTGTGAGAGACTGTAACCCCACGATCACCAGACGCCATACTGTTTGAGTTAAGAGAGTAGTCAAGGCAAACAAAAACAGCAACCTTCTTCTTTATAACAAGGGACGGGATTTCACTAACGAGTGGTTTTACCAGAGACTTCAACGCCGAGGTCTGTGTGTGGGAGATGAAGAAATGGGAACGGGGAAGAAGAATGGGAAAAACAAGAAGAGAAAGAGGAAGAAGCAGAAGAAATATTCAGAGCATTAGTAGAGTGGTAATACTAGTAGTAGTGGTGGTGGTAGTAGTAGTAGTAGTAGTAGTAGTAGTAGTAGTAGTAGTAGTAGTAGTAGTAGTAGTAGTAGTAGTAGTAATAGTAGTAGTAATTGTTGTAGTAACTGAAGTAGTAGTAGTAACTGTAGTAATAGTAACTGTAGTTTAAACATCTTTTGCGTATCCGTTACAGGACATCGCTGCCAACATCAGAATCTTTCAGCTGATTGTTGATTTCTTGGCAAGATTACACTCAGTAGTTTGCCATTGCTTTCTGAGCGGCTGGCTCATTTACCCCACAAGTCACCAGCGGGGGTAGAACCGCTTCCAATTCTCACACGCTGCGAGACCCTGCGTGGATAAACGGGATTACGGACAAAGTCGTGTAACCCCTCGGCCAGAGAGAACGGCAGTAACTGTAGTAGCAGTACTAAAAGTAGCAGTAGTGCATTGTCTTTTTGCTTAAACAAGTTGTTGTTTACTTTGTTTATTTTGCTTGAAGTGAATCATTACTCGACCCAAAACACCGAAATATGACATGCACATATTTTACAATATGTTGTTTGGCTTTTTTATTATTTAAATGTATTTTTCGTTTTGCTTGTCTAACGCTGAAATGAATGCCAATAAAACGCACACTGAACAATCATAACATCTTTGTGTTTACTTCTTCGTTTCATTATTGGTCATATTCTTAAAATACATTAAATGAGTTTCAAGAAAGCTTATTTTCACATTTGTAATAATTTGGGGAAGGAATTACGTGTACAAAGGGATTTTCCGAATCTGGTATAAATGAGAGTATAAAAAACGTTCTTCTTCTTCTTCAGCGTTCCGAGCCATTGAGGTTCTTTGCTGCAAATACAATCCGTCTCCATTCGTCTCTCTGGTTGACCTTCTCTTGCCAGTCGTTGATTCCAAGTGCTTGTAGATCTGTATATATATTATCTCTCCACCGCCTTCTTGGTCTACCTCGGGGTCTGCGGTAAAAAACGTTTGCTCTACAAATTCTGACGTGATTATAATACAGCTTTCCGTTGGTATTTGTCAAGTGCGTTCTATAAAATCTACTTCTTTTCTCTTATAGAAGTGATAATCAATAACTAAATTCCTTTCCCATGATATTTCACTGACCCCCAAACGCTCCCCAGAATGGTTATTTGTGGGAATTACTAACGTCACGAAGCGGGTAATCCCGATGTTGAAAGATGGAAATCAAAATTATCGACTTCACTGCACCGGTTTTTCTGCGAAACCAGTTATTATCGGGAAAGTTGAGTTGGGTTGAGTCAGGAACCGATGTCATTGCAATCAGGGTATTCCCATAAGCGCTCAGTTATAATCTACAAAAGCCAGTGGAGAGTTCCAATACTAATGGTACCAGGTGCAATCTGATAAGAGATGACGAGTGGATTCATCACATTATTTTTTTTTTCTCTAAAGAATTTTGGGTACAAAATAAACCAAACACCATGATAAAATCTGAACTACGCGGTAATTACTGGAACAAGTGGATGCCGAAAGAGACAGAGGAAGAGAACATTCTTGACAGCTGTGCAGTCTCGTATATCTGCAGACGAAATAAGGGCAATCTGTTGGATATGTTGAGATGTGAAGAGACATGATCCCTCACTTCATTAGGTCAGGTGTTTGATGATGATGAAGACGATCTATTTCAACAAATGTAAAGGTATGTTTCTCACCACGATTTCATATCACGAGAAGCTGGCTGAACCGTTCAAGAAGCCAGCGGTGCTCACTCCATGACCACGAGAGGCATGACGATGAAGGTGATGGCAGTAACCTTGACTTTCATATGGCTGGAGTCACAGAACTATACCAACGTTTGTGTACTAAGTGATTCAATGAGTATGATCCGAAAGAGAGATCTTAGAGAGATGTCAAGAGAGAAGGACTTTGAAGCCAGTTAATCCACATCGTTTTCCAGAATGAGAGACTCGGAAGTAACAGTAAGCACAGCCAGACACGAGAGGCTCAGCTGGAGAATGAGGGGCCATGTGAACCAACACAGAACTGGCACTGTTAGCCGTCAGCTGCTGATGCATATGTTGGGGGGGAGAGGGGTGGTATGGGCACCAATGGACTTGTCCGGAGTGCCCGGATGATACCCCAACAGATAACAGATGATGTCATATAGTTAGTGAAGGAACCTTGTTACACGCACTGTGCCGCACTAGATATATGGCGTTAGCTTCATATTGTTATAGTCCAATGGCCACTCCAGGGGTGTTATGTATCTTATAAGTAGAAGTAGAGTACCTTTCACACACATCTGTATAGTCCGATGGCCACTCAAGTGGTGTTATGTATCTTATAAGTAAAACTATTATACCTTTCACACACATCTGTATAGTCTAATGGCCACTCCTGGGGTGTTATGTATCTTATAAGTAGAAGTAGAGTACCTTTCACACACATCTGTATAGTCCGATGGCCACTCAAGTGGTGTTATGTATCTTATAAGTAAAACTATTATACCTTTCACACACATCTGTATAGTCTAATGGCCACTCCTGGGGTGTTATGTATCTTATAAGTAAACTTACTTGCGACAGGTAATTCAGGACTCCCTACTTTTGCACGACACGAACCAATAACTCGTGTGGTTTGCAAAAGGATACATTTGTATTTAGAGCTAATTACAAACAAGCTCTGCGAGCGGAATACTTCATTGATAATCAACAACATGGTATGTTTCACAGATGCAATGAAGAGGTGACAATAATGATACTATTTACTAATTGGAATTTAAAGCCTAGCTAACACTATTGTCTATAAACTATATAAGGTTACTAGCGAACACGTCTGCTCTCTATCCGTCCTTGTCCCAGTCTGAGCCACGCTTCTGGTTGCGCGTTCAACCACGGACATCCAGTCCTCCGTGCGCTGGCGAGTTTGCGTGCGTAGAGTCCCAGCACGCTTGGACAGTTAACTAAAGTAACTGGTATTCTCTAGTTACTCGTCGAGAGGCGAGTTTCCTATACTCTTGGGAAACCCTCGTTCATAAGTACTCAATGACCTCTTAGTTGACACGAGTGTGTCCTGTTGTCACGCTAAATATAGTGTCCGTGTCTCTCCTGTCTGGTGTTCTCTCTATAGCTCCGTCTTAACTCTCTGAGCTCCTATGTAGATCTTTGACACGCTCCTCTCCTCTGCGTGTAGTGTTACAACCGTTTAACTCTTGTATGTAACACGTATTGGTCACTGAAAAATTGGCTGTCCAATTTTGTCAAAGATCTCATAAGTTTAAGTATCTCTTCTGGGGATAGAACAAATTCTCTTCTCTGCCTTTTCACACTGTTATATAGATTCACTCGGCTAATTGAGTAGTGCATCACATCAATATGGTTGGCTATAGACCTCTATTATATTCTTGGGAATTGTATTGATCCGGAACCGTTGTCTTATGACTTATGTCCTGGCTTCCGTCGTTTGACCCTATGTCTTTTGATTTCTGCCCGTTGACTTATGTCTCAACCTGTCCTCAAATTGCCCAAAATGACAACCCGCTACAAGTTGTCTCTGTTACGAGAACAACACATGAGCATACATGTTCATGTTCCCCTATAATATCAGCACCAACTCGTATGCTATATGTTTTACTCTTCACCTTTTAACTTCCGTTTGTGAAGAAATATTTTCAATGTTACATTCAGGTTTTTAGAAATTATTGTGTCCCCTGTTTTGAGTTACTGCTCTTTGAAACAAATGGTGAATGCAACTTTTATGTGTTTGTTTTCCTGTTGGTTTGCGTGTTATTCAATAAACTACAATGTAATTAACTTGCTAACATGTGTATGCGTTTCTATTCTATATGTATGTATTACTTCGAGCGCCGCAAATCGGATTATTGTGGCTACAAATGTTGGTTACTTTTATTTATGACCACAATTTCGTTTTAAGAAGCTCAAAGTACTTTCTCTATTTACTACTAATATTTCTAAAATATTGCAATTACACGCTTAAAACTGAACAACACATTGGTTACACAGATTGACACAGACAAGTCATAATAAGACGATTTGCGCGGAGAAAAAAATTCCTCTAAATCTCTCTCTCTCTCTCAATCGATGTTTACTTTGTCTTCATTCACTCCTCTCATTTATACATCTTTCGTTCACTTTCATACCACAGGTATGTTAATACATTCATTCGTCCTTAAAATATGGTACATAATCTTATATATAAATTAGGATCTCCGTCCGTCTGTCTGTCTGTCTGTCTGTCTGTATGTCCGTCTGTCCTTTGTGCGCTCGCGAACGGCCCATCCGATTGAGATGAAATTTTCTACACGCCTTCCTTTCATTCCAGAGCTGCCAACAGTGATATTTTGTTAGTGTGAAATCGCCTGCTTACTCAGTATTATTTCATTTTTCATTTTTCATCATAATTTCATATATTTCAGGGGACCTAACTCTGTAAAAGTTATTTCAAGGGGCATAACTTTTCTGTATAACTTATAGTCATATTGTGGCATCGTTTTCAAAGATTTATAAACTCTTTGTCCATAGTTATGTACCGGCATATGAGTTATAATAAATAATGATACAATCTGTAAGGCATTTTCAAAGTTTTCATAAAAATAATGCACAATGCATAACATTGTAACTCATCTTTTTTTGCTTAAGAAGTTACTGTAGTCATGCAGGTGATTAGAAAGAGTTTTCATTAAAAATAATGGATGGTGTGTGGAAGAACGTTCTTTATGAATTTAATGAAGCCGGACAGGGTCAGGCAGACAGATAGACAGACAGACAGACAGATAGACAGTCGGGAACAGGAACTTATATGACTACTTATATAAATTAAATGAGATGCTTCACACCAGGAGCTGTGCGATGCCGGGCCAGGTCAGACAGACAGACAGACAGACAGACAGACAGACAGATAGTCGGTAACGGGAACGGGAACTTATATGACTACTTATATGAATTAAATGAGATGCTTCCCACCAGGGACTGGGCGAAGCCGGGCAGGGTCAGGCAGACAGATAGACAGACAGATAGACAGACAGATAGACAGACGGGAACTTATATGACTACTTATATGAATTAAATGAGATGCTCCACACCAGGAGCTGGGCAATGCCGGGCCGGGTCAGACAGACAGACAGACAGACAGACAGACAGACAGACAGACAGACAGACAGACAGACAGACAGACAGACAGACAGACAGACAGACAGACAGACAGACAGACAGACAGACAGACAGACAGACAGACAGACAGACAGACAGACAGACAGACAGACAGACAGACAGTCGGGAACGGGAGCTTATATGACTACTTATATGAATTAAATGAGATGCTCCCCACCAGGGTCTGGGCGAAGTCGGGCAGGGTCAGCTAGTATTACATAAATGAACATTGCATATTTACATTAAATGACTGGCTGAATCGTACAAGTTTTCACGCCACATGACTGTGCTATGTCTTTGCACGCGTCATATCTATACAAAATATTATACAAGTTTGTGATGATGGTTTGTTACCGATCATGTGATACTAATCTACTCCAAATAATCTATAGTAATTTCGTGTGCTGTCCTAAATTTGCATTGGCACCTTTCCGTCTTGACAGACGATAGTTTGGTACGTTGTGCTTCAAAAAGGCTTAATAACTACGATCCATGGCGGTGGCGAGTGTGGCTGGTAAGGCCAATTCTTGCTGCAAATGTTTGCCCACAGTAGGTGCATGTGAAAACATGGTCATTTCCACCATTTTGCACCATCTTACGTCCCTCACGCTCTGTGTGTGCTTTATCTGCAATCATTTTCTCCTTTGTCTTTATTCCATTTCTGATAGTTCCCCTCCATGCAACACGTTCAGCGGCGACGTGCTCCCAATGTGCATTATCAATGCCTGTATCAATCATGTCCCGCTTACACACATCTTTGTATCGTAGTAGAGGCCGATCCTGAGATCTCCTACCCGACTGTAATTCACCAAAAAAGATGTCCTTTGGTATTCTACCATCATCCACCCTCCTATCGTGTCCTATCCATCTAAGTCTACGAAGACTGAGCATGGAATACACCGTCACACAACCTGATCTTTCCAATACTTCAGTATTTGTGATTTTGTCTTGCCACTTAATACCAAGAATTCTTCGCAGACACCGCATATGAAAGCTGTTTAAATTGTTCTCTTGGCGTGAGTAAGTTGTCCAGGTTTCACTGCCATAAAGAAGAGTACTAAGGACACAGGCTTGGTAGACGAGGACTTTTGTTTTGGCAGTAAGCTTCCTGATCTACCAGACTCTTTTTGCTAACAAGTTCATTGTTGTTGCTGCCTTGCCAGTCCTGATGTTGATTTCCTGATCGAGGGATAATTTGCTATTTACCTCTGATCCTAGATATGTAAAATGGTCTACTATCTCCAGTTCGGCGTCGTCAATAAAGATTGATGGTACACTAGGTGCACCTTGTGACATAATCTGTGTCTTCTTTTTGTTAATTGTTAAACCAAATTCAGAACAAGCATTGGAGAATGCAGATAGTAGATGTTGTAATTCTTCCTCAGAGTGGGTCATGATCGCAGCATCATCCGCAAAAAGCAACTCTCTTGCCACGAAGTGAATGCTGTACAGGCTACTGATGCGTCTAGGGTTTACCATAATATGAATAATAACTTGAATACCTTTTAGTTCTCCGTGCAGACCAAAAAACAGCCACTGGAATAAAACTCCACAACGACTTTCCTCTCGGACATAGACTTTAATCTGTCGACTCAATTACTCAATCGCTCCACAGAAACTTCCGAACACACACACTAGATTAACACAAAGAGCGGCATAACGGACTGTTAGCCATGCTCTATACGACATGCCTCGTCCGAGCTGGACGGCAGGCCATATGGCACTGATCTCTAAGTGACGTTTTTGTGACGCTTTCGCGCTTGCACCAATAACGTTTTGCACATTTTCCCAATCTTCTTCAACTCATGTTGTGCAAACTGTGTCTCTCCTTTCATAGCCTGGTTTAGGTTATGGCATCTCTGTCCTAATATAACCTAAGGGAAATAACCTAATTAATTAATTATATTTAAGCAAAGTGGGTTAGTTACCTTATAGTATTATTGGTAAATGAAATGATATTTTCCGATGGTTGGGTTAGTTTATAAATGATATTTTAAGCAAATTAATCTATAAATGATTATGTTTACATGGTGATGTGATAAAGTATTGTCTAATAATTGCATTTCTAACCTAAGTGTTAACTTAAATGAGGTTTCTAAGTAAATGTTGGTGACTTATACCTATTAACTAACATTAATAACGTGATATATTTACTTGAACATTTGCAATTCAATTATAAATATACACAATAAGGTTATGCGTACTGTTTAAAAAACAAACAAACAATGTACTATACATATCGCAATTACGTTTATATATAACTACACTAACATCGTCCTTTCCGGTGTAATGTCCTAGCACTGTTCCTTGTAGACTAGTGTAATAACATAGTTCAATTAACCACAGTCTTATACGCTCTCCTTTAAGGATCATGTTTATATATAACGTTCCCTACTAGTTTATGTAGGTTCAAGTCTAACACTTTCGATGTAATTATGGCTTATCTACGTGTTAGCACTGTAGAAATATTACTAATGTGCCTGTTCATTTCCTCATAATGGCACTGTTTCTCTTGCACAGTTTAGTCGACTGGCGATATTAACGCACTTCAAAGTGTAACTTTTTACCACACACGGCACTGATTTCATTAACGACTACAGTGTCACTGTTTCTGGTGATAAATCGTCGCTCTTTTCCTGTACTTCAGGTATCTCTATATTTGAAGGTCGACTTAAAATGTCTGCCAAAGAGTTTAACGATCCCTTCAAATGTTGGATTGTAAAGACATAGCTTGCCAGTATTAAGGACCATCTATAGATCCTGTTGTTTTGAGGGATGCCAGACTGCATTACCGCAAGCGGATAGTTGTCGGACTGGATTACAAACTCTGTACCTGCCAAAAACCTATGCAGTTTTCTAAGACAATAGATTACACTAAGGCCCTCCAATTCGGATGCTGAGTATCTTGATTCAGCTGGGCTGATTTTCCGGCTTACATACATCACTAGGTGGAACTTCCCGTCATAAAACTTGCCCAATATACCAGATATGGAAATCGCACTTGCTTCTGTGCGGAGGAAATAGGTAATATTTTGATTAGGTAAGCGCAAAATAGGTGGTACACTGAATAAATCTTTCAATTTTGATAATACGCCAATTAACTTTGCATCTTGTACATCCAATTTAGCCGAAGCTTTCAAAATATTGGAAAAAACACTGGTGATTTCCGCCAGATTGGGAATACATTTACTATAATAGTTTACAAGACCAAGTAGACTTCGGACCTGTTTCTTGGTCGTTGGCATAGTCAAATTGAGCATCTTAGTGACTATTTTCTCGTCTGTTCTGAGTTGGCCTCTGCAGATGGTATGGCCTAGGAAGTCAATTTCCCCCATGCCCAACTCTACCTTAGTTGGTTTGACGGTAAGACCGAATAATCGCAACCTGTCGAAGACATGTCGAAGTTTCTGTAGGTGTGACGTCCAGTCTTCAGTATGAATACATATGTCATCTATGTATGTAGATGTATTGGTCACCCCGTGGAGAAGATCTCTAGTAAGACGGACAAAAGTGGCTGGAGCATTACGAAGGCCAAAAGGGAGAAATCGCCACTCATAGAGTCCTAGAGGTGTAGAAAAAGCTGTCAAAGGAATTGAATTTTCTTGCATCGGGACTTGACAGTAACCTCGCGTAAGGTCGAGTTTGGAAAATATACGAGATGTAGACATATCCAGGATCAAATCCTCGCATGCTGGAATTGGCTCAGCATCGATCTTTGTCACTCTGTTTAAACGTCGATAATCGACGCAGAGGCGAATTGTTGAGTCCTTTTTGGTGACAAGAACGATCGGAAAAGAATATTCTGACTGTGATCTTTGAATTATTCCACTCGACTCAAGAGATAGTAGTTCTTTGTCGAGATTTGCCCTATAATTTAGAGCGATGGAATAAGGTCGACATTTGATAGGGGTGTTATCAGTCAGAATAATGGAATGCTCTATTCTGTCTGTCTTTCCTGGGATGTCGGAGAAAATGTCCTTGTACTCTGTCACTAAATCTATCATCTGTCGTCGTTTGTCATCCGTAAGTTTGGTTTCTATCCGTATGCTATCGAGAGTCCCAGTCGTGTCTACAGTAGTGACTGGTAATTCTATTCCGTCGTCATCTGTCTGGTTAAGTACTGTTGTGGTATTAGCTGTGTGTGCTGTTACCTGGCTAAGTGTATTTGCGATGTCGTTGTCGTGTGTCGCCCTACCTAGTGTAGTTGTGTTGTGTACGTCTGTCGTCTGAATGATTGGTGTAGGTGCATTTTGTTCGTCTGTCGGTAGTTCCTGTCGTGAGAAATATGGTTTCAGCATGTTGATATGAAATATCTTTAATTTTCCCTTTATCGATATTTCATAGTCAACATCCGATACTTTCCGTTCGACGTTGAATGGCCCTTGCCATGATGTTAGCAATAAATTACGTTTATCTGGTAGTAAAAGCAGAACTTTCTGATTAGGTTCAAGGTGTATTGTTTTAGCACCTTTATTTGCATACTCGCGGTACATCTGTCCTTTCCTCTCCAAAGATGCTTTGGCTATTTCACACGCTTTCATAATTCTATAGCGTGTCTCTGTTACCATCTCATATGGTGTTACTGCTATTGGATTTTCTGGTAAGCTAGTAATTAGCTGATGGTATATTGATAGGGGTCCACGAGGGTTCGCCCCATACACTAATTCAAAAGGTGAGAAACCCGTACTTGAGTGCGGAATTTCTCGATGGGCAAATAGCACAGCTGGTAATAGTGTGTCCCAGTCAGCTGGGTTTTCGGCTGTTATTTTTGCCAGCATGTGTTTCAAATCCCCGTTAATTTTTTCTATGATGCCGTTACTCATTGGGTGGTACGGTGTACAGAAATGCTGCTGTATTCCTAAAAATTTTGTTAAGGCTTGCATAGCAGCCGAAATAAACTGGGTTCCACGATCCGATAAAATCGTTCGCGGAAAACCAAAACGACAAAATAAGTGCAAAAATACATTTGCCACATCTTTGGAGGTGATGTATTTTAGTGGAATTGCTTCGATCCACCTGGTACATGTATCCACGAGCGTCAGTATGAAACGGTTTCCTTTGTTCGACACCTGATTCAGGGGTTCAACAATATCGACCGCTACTCACTCAAATGGTCTCGATGCCAATAATGACCGTTGAACTTCGGCCGTCACATGCTTTCCCTTTCTTACAAGATGTTGACAAATAGTACATGTACGACAGAGAAATTTTATATCAGTACAGAATTTAGGCCAGTAGAAGTGTGACAAAATTCTGGCTCTGGTTTTGTCATAGGCCAAATGTCCAGCAAACGGTGACTCATGTGCGATCTTTAGCACAGTTTGTCGGTATGTTACAGGTAACACCGTTTGCTGAATTTCATGGTTATTATTTGTGTAATAACGCATGAGAATTCCGTTGTGTATTCTAAAATACCAAGATGCATTTTTAGTCACTTTCGCTCGCTCACCTAACAATTTAAAATAAGGTGCGATAGTTTGATCTGTGCGTTGTGCCTCGATAAATTCGTGTCGAGTATTGTTGTTACTAGCACCGCAGGGTGTTAACAGCTGTAACATCTCATTTTGCAAGTCAGTGTAGTTTGTTTGCGTTTCTGACCTTGTTACAGCATTAGCCAGGTTCGTTTCCTTCCAGGCTAATATATCATCGTCAGTACATTTCTTTAATGAATCCAAACATCCTAAAATAAGATCCGTGCAAGGGTCTTGCAAGATTGCGCACATAAATGTGCCGGTAAGGAACGGGGTATTTATATGCGCTTTTGCCAGTGGGTAGTTCTCAATTGTTCCAGAGAAAATACGGCATTTGACAAATTCACCCGTGTAATCTTCTGGTCTCACCAGCTCTTTTCTCAGGCCAAGTAAAATTCTCCCGCTGTCCAGTAAACAATGGCATGGTTGGTTATTTACCAGTGCATCGTAGAACTTCAATTTACCTCTGGAGGCATTAACTGCACTAGCATCTTCGATGGAATATGGAATAAAGTGACCACATTTTAATTTTCCATCTGCATGAAACCTGTTACATGTATCACATTTATTGAAATCAAGTATATCAGTAACTACTGCCACACTTTCACACACATTCTCTGGTAGCACATTCTCAAGTTAAGAGTCTATCACACTATCATCATCAGATGACGTATCGATGAGCATAGCATTGTTTGCCTTCATCCTTTGCCTGCCCAGACACTTTGACGAATAGTGTCCATAGCTCGAACAAAAATAACATTTGATAGCTCGTTTGAACGAGTTTCTTCTATTCTCTTGCTTCTTTATGACTGTTTCTAAATGAGATGGATATGCTGGGTTCTTATCGCACATAGAATAAGTGGGATGATGTAAATTGCAATATCCACAACGTGGAGGTTTTTGATAGGGCTGGTCTTTCTTACGATACTCTTTTTGTCTATACGATCTATTAGGTTCGTTTTTCACAAAGGCAGTGATCTCAGTATCATGAATGGTGGTTTTAAAGATATCACGATTTGCAGAAAAGTAAGCAGACCCACGTTTTTCTAGCTCTTGAATGGATTCTATGTCTGCCTGTTGGAGGAACTTTGCAAACGGGGTAGGGACTGTGGATTTTACCTTGTCCATTACCATTAGATCTTGCAGTTTATCGAAGTTTTTTTTTCCACTTTTGCCGCTTTAAGCAATTTGTTAAATGTACTTTGCACGTTAGAGACGTAATCTAGAAAGGTTTCAGTAGGTTTGGGTTTTAATTGTGAGTATTGAATCTGATACCCTGGAGCGTCAAGTAAGAAGTGTTGCATGATTCTATCGTGGATGTATTGATAGTCACTCCTGAGTTCTGTAGGTATTGATTCTATCACTTTTAATGGCTCACCACTGAGATTTCTCATGTAGATCATTGCCCAATCGTTCAAATGGTATTTTATGAGTCTTAAGTTGAAACTCTATATTCTCCGTCCATGCAGAAATGGAATCGCCTGCGCTGTATGGCTTGATAAGGCCTTTATATTTGGAAAATTTATTTTGCTCCTCCTGGCTCTTTTGTTTAATAGAGGCTATTTGAATGTTTGACTCTATCTCTAACTCTTTCATCTTTACTTTAGTGGCTTCTTCTGCTTCCTTCATCTCTTTTTGATGTTGTCTTTCTAATGCTCTTTCATCTCTATCTAGAGCAGCTTTTCTTTCTGCTTCTTCCTTCTGTCGAGCTATTTCTTCTTTGTATCTTTGATCAACCCATTTCTCTAATCCTTGTCCAGTATGGCCTAGTGACTTGCCTGTCTGGATGCAGTCATTTAACGATGCCATTTTATGATTTTATGTTCTTTCATGATAATAATATTTCAATTTCACACACAATAGTTGTATAACTATATGTTAGTTATTTACATCGTCACTGAAAATAAGATGCATCGTTAAAATGGTCAGTATCAAAATTATTCGAAAATATACTCATCTAATCGGTTGGAAAAACTTGGCACTTGGGATGTTCCATCGCTGACTTCCGTATACAAAATGATCGACTTGATTGGAGAACTGATGCTTCTGTTTAGTAGAGCATCAATACTTTAGAAAACATGTATATACTATCAATACATATTCATCTTTCAAGCGGCTGATCAACAACAAATGTGATTTGAATAATGATAATGATGTTAATGAATGAATGGTATGATAGTATCAATGATTGTCATGATTTGTAAGATGCTTCGTCATATGAGTGTCACTGTCGTCTTGTCTTCACTTTCATTCTAGTTGGTATAACTACGCTCTATAGATTCCGTTTAGTAGCTAATATACTCTTAAATGTGATGAATGTTGACATTGATGGCTGTATCACACAAAATGAAATGTACACGATGGTGTGCTTGGTAACTTTGCAACATATTTGTACATATATTCATTTAACCAACTTCATCAACACTTGCTATCACTTTTCACAGAATAACACAATTTCTAAATTACTTTCTTTTAATTGTTTCTCAAGTTCCACAAATGTTACTTTTTAAAGTATTTTGGTGTTTATTTTCAGAAAAACATTCTATTTCAAACATTCTATAATAAATAATTCACGTTTGGATAATTTTAACACCACAAAATAATTTTAGAGTCTTTAGACGTTGGTTTAGAAAACTTCTGACACCAAATGGGTCCTGCCTGTCAGCAACCTACTTGCGACAGGTAATTCAGGACTCCCTACTTTTGCACGACACGAATCAATAACTCGTGTGGTTTACAAAAGGATACATTTTTATTTAGAGCTATTTACACACAAGCTCTGCGAGCGGAATACTTCATGGATAATTAACAACATGGTATGTTTCACAGATGCATTTAAGAGGTGAAAACAATGATACTATTAACTAATTGGAATCTAAAGCCTAGTTAACACTATTGCTGATAAACTATATAAGGTTCCTAGCGAACACGTCTGTTCTCTATCTGTCCTCGTCCCAGTCTGAGGCACGCTGCTAGTTGCGCGTTGAACCACGGACATTCAGTCCTCCGTGCGCTGGCGAGTTTGCGTGCGTAGAGTCCCAGCACGCTTGGTCAGTTAACGAAAGTAACTGGGATTCTCCAGTTACTCGTCGAGAGGCGAGTTCCCTATACTCTTGGGAAACCCTCGCTCATAAGCACTTAACGACCTCTTAGTTGACACGAGTGTGTCCTGTTGTCAAGCTAAATATAGTGCCTGTGTCTCTCCTGTCTAGTGTCCTGTGTATAGCTCCGTCTTAACTCTCTAAGCTCCTGTGTGGATCTTTGACAATACCGGCATCCTGATCACGAAAGGCAATTTCAGTAGAAGTGAAAAGTATATCCCAAAGAGGGTGGAGGCTAGTACACAACCTTGCTTAACGCCACTCTTGATTTCAAACTCTTCTGAAGTGATTGATTGATTGATTTAGGAACCGACACCACATCATTCGGGGCATTCCCATAAGCGCCCCGTCTTCATCCTCAGCAGCCGGCGAAGAGTTCCAACACCAATAGTACCAGTAGCAATCTGATTATATGTCCGTCTCGCCTTTCCTCTGAGCGTCGATCGTCGGCCATATCCCCTCGTCACCCCTTTGCTGTCGCATTCTTTCCAGACCATGGTGATCCATTTGCTCCTCCGAGGTGTACACATGCTCCCAGAAGGCCGCAACCACGTCTGCTTTGTCATGCATTAATACTCCACCAAATTTTGCCTAGCTAGCCAATCTGTCCGCCTGTTAATTCCCCAGCACACCGACATGCCCAGGAGAAAAGATCCAGACGATGCTTGTCACCCGTGACTTCCGAAGTGAAGCAAGCCACTTTGCACGAAGCTTGCCTGTCCTCACCCTACTCAGCATACTTTCTGAGTCAGTTACAATCACGATGTGTGTGTGTATCGTATTCTCCATCCAGCGGAAAGCTGCACTGACCGCCTCCACCTCCATTCTTAAGCTAGATGTTGTGGTATCATATGCCAGGCTCTCCTGCACCAAACGCCGACCATTAGCTTTTGCTAAGAACCCCCAGGCACTTCTCCTACCTCTCAATACCGACCCATCTGTGTAGATAATCAACTCTTCTGAAGTTGAGCCATCAAACTTGAATATACCCGTCATGCCTGTGTGGAATGATTCCACAATAGACAGAAGAGTTGGTAGGCAGCTAATCTTCTTTAATGCTTTGAACAGACCCTCACGACTAACCAAATCTAATGCCTTTGTGAGGTCGATGAAGGCAATAAACAGTGGCTGGTTTTGTTCACGGCATTTTTCTTGCATTTGTCGCAATGAGAATATCATATCAATGGTAGACAGGTTCAGTCGAAAGCCACACTGTGATTCGGGGTAGACTTGATCTCCTAGGACTTGAAGTCTGCGCAGAACAATTCTGGCAAATACTTTCCCAACAATACACAGAAGTGAGATACCCCTATAATTGTTGCAGTCGCTCCGATCACCCTTGTTCTTGTACAGTGTTATGATGCTTGAATCTTTGAAATCCTGTGGGACTTGACCTTCGCGCCAGCATAGCTCTATTAGCTGGTGGATCTGTAGAGTGAGTGTACTGAAACAGATATTATACAATGACTGGTAACTGATGTAGAGTGTCAACTAATGTGACAGATACTGAAACATATACTATACAATGACTGGTAACTGATGTAGGGTGTCAACTAATGTGACAGATACTGAAACATATACTATACAATGACTGGTAACTGATGTAGGGTGTCAACTAATGTGACAGATACTGAAACAGATATTATACAATGACTGGTAACTGATGTAGGGTGTCAACTAATGTGACAGATACTGAAACAGATATTATACAATGACTGGTAACTGATGTAGGGTGTCAACTAATGTGACTGCCAGGATATGACTGGGACTATCTGTATGAGCTACTATCGATACTTGTGTAGCAACACTTCTCGTGTCCAACAGGGGATGATTTATTCTTCTATTCTTCTCCAGTCAGCACCCTGGTCATCCCACAGCCATGAGTATATCATGGTTACTCGATCATACGTCATACACCTCACCCACTCGAACTCCAGTTAACTCGAACAAGAGTGAACACAAAGACTGTTATAAGTTTCCTACGTATAATCTACACAATCACATATCACATTATCAACTATATCATCACTTATTCAACAGTCACATCACGTTACACTACAGCATAATCTAAATGCGTGGCTCAATGTAGAACCATAACGCTGTATACTTTTCACCATGTCCACCCAGGACGATGGATCAACGCAGACTGCCTTGGCCCGAGCTCACTTCCTGTCACCTGGGAAGTGAGCTTCCAACGTTTTCACGTTGTGTGGAAAGCCCCTGCTTTCCACGTTCTCGTGTTCACTTCCGAACACAGTCGTAACCTTTACTCTTTGAATTAGGTTATAACTGAACCATGCAATGACGTCGTCAGGCTCATGGCAGTGACAGACATTGAAACATATACTATACAATGACTGGTAACTCTCCCTGCACACCACTTACATATTGAACACATTAAATTGGATGTGCAGTTTCCATTCCTTGTGTTGTTAGGCATTTACGTTATCTTTAAACACAGACACCATAAACACAATATTGCACGATTTATTGTCTGGCATATTTCGCTGCAACTCATCTGGTGCATACTGCCGAGTTATCTATATATATATAAAACAAAGTGTATGTAAATATGTATGTCCTTTATTTTTTCGCTAACGGCCCATCCGATTGAGATGAAATTTTCTACACGTCTTCCTTTCATTCCAGAGCTGCCAACTGTGATATTTTTTTAGTGTGAAATCGCCTGCTTACTCAGTATTATTTCATTTTTCATTAAAATTTATATATAGCGAAGGGACTTAACTCTAGAAAAAGTTATTTCAAGGGGCATAACTTTTAATAACATTGTTGTATAACTTATAGTCATATTGTTGTATCGTTTTCAAAGATTTATAAACTCTTTGTCTATAGTTATTTACCGGCATATGAGTTATAATAAATAATGATACAATCTTTAAGGCATTTTCAAAGTTTACATAAAAATAATGCATAATGCATAACATTGTAACTCATCTTTCTATACTTAAGAAGTTATCTAAAAGATGTTGAACAATATCATCGCATCTTTAGTGTTTTCCGCCATCATATCGACACGATTCGCTTGACAGCACTTCTCAGCGCTATCAAGCCAAGACGCCTTACACATTTCAAGCAGCCTGATACGGGGGGGGGGGGGAAATGGCACGTCGTAATAGCACAAAGAAACAAGCAGCTTCCAAGATGCATAGTGAGAAAACCGACCAGACTATCAAGAAGACGAACCTGCCTTTGGAGAGTCTGCATGCAAGCTGTAATAAAGTATCTGAACCTACAGTCAATGAAACTACCAATAAGAAGAGCGACGACTACCCACAGACGAACACAAAAACTTGTGAGAGGAAGGAGGACCAAGACACCAGAATTAGAAACACTGATTCAAACACAGTCAGATGGGTGGTCAAGCGGCTAAAAATGGAGCTTACTGATCAACAAATACAGAAGCAGATGCAGGAAGAAAATCTTCACGTCAACATTTTGAAGGCAGAGCGGATTCTTACCTACTCAGAATTAAATGAGATGCTCCACACCAGGGACTGGGCGAACCCGGGCCGGGTCAGGCAGACAGGCAGACAGACAGACAGACAGACAGACAGACAGACAGACAGACAGACAGACAGACAGACAGACAGACAGACAGACAGACAGATAGATAGATAGATAGATAGATAGATAGATAGATAGATAGATAGATAGGTAGATAGGTAGATAGATAGATAGATAGATAGATAGATAAATAGGTAGATAGATAGATAGATAGATAGATAGATAGATAGATAGATAGATAGATAGATAGATAGATAGTTAGATAGATAGATAGATAGACAGATAGACAGATAGACAAACAGACAGGGAGGAAGGGAGGGAGGGATAGACGGAGGGAGAGACAGAGGGATGGGTCTATTAGACAGACAGACAGACAGACAGACAGACAGACAGACAGACAGACAGACAGAGATAGATAGATAGACAAACAGAGAGACAGACAGACAGACAGACAGTCAGACAGACAGATAGTTGGTAACGGGAACGAGAACTTATATGACTACTTATATGAATTAAATGAGATGCTCCCCACCAGGGTCTGGGCGAAGCCGGGCCGGGTCAGCTAGTCTATCATATTGAGTGAGGAAATTGAATAATACTAAGGATGAAATAATAAACATATAGTCGCTGATTGTGTTCGACTGTTAGGAATGTTATTCCTATGGAAGTCTAATACTGTACAGAAAGGTCTTCTGTTTACATAGCAACTGGGAGAATGCATTCTTTTGAACAGAATGAGCGTCGGCCGTTCATAATACAACGGTGAAGTTGTCAACGTAAAATTGCCCAGAAAATCACAAACATGCAAACAATGTTGGGTTTGTCTGGGACGTTCTGTACAGGATTCATAAGAAACATTTGATTAACACATACAGCAAATCATTAAATACCGTTCTTCACCGCAGAGAATTCAAGTGCTGCTGAGACACAGTCCATGGTTGTCTCAGGATATCAAGTTGCAAAAGGTAACACTACATGTCCCTTCATTGTAAAACGTGTGTTTTGCCGTCATTCCACTTATATGCTGTGATGTAGGGGACCAAGCACTCAAAGCAGTAACTAGACCAGGGAACGATGTACTACAAATCCAAACGAGGAATATGCATAGTCAAACTGTGGCCAGAAGAAAACTACACTCCAAGGTCTTAATGGATCGTCCGCCTTTCTGCCATATTGGAGTTAAAGTATCAACTTGTTCCCTTTACACTATGCCAGGGGTGGGCAAACTTTTCGTGCCGAGGGCCGCATTGGCAAATGTAAAGCTATTGGCGGGCCGCATATATATATATATATATATATATATATATATATATATATATATATATATATATATATTGTTTACAGCAACCTATCACAATATGTAATTATGCAGTATAAATAACTAATTATTACAATTTTATTTTACTTATACACTTATACATTATATTTGACAATATGGACAAAAACTTTTACTAATTTGTTAACACGATTTTACAACTTGTTATTATAACAAATATTCTTTATTATCTATCAACGGCTTTAATTTAGACACAAAGCGACTACATTGTCACACTAATTGTTGATTTCTAATGTGATGTATTTAACTGCTTGCAATTTTTGACAATATTCTTGAAATCTGGAGCAAGTTTACTTGTTGAAATTCGCATGACAGCATGCAAGTTGCAGTCCGACAATAAATACCTATTCTTAGATTTGTTGATCTTCAAGCAAGAGAATGCTTGTTCGCAAATGTATGTTGATCCAAATAATGAGAAAATTTTAGCTGCAAAGTTTTTTAAGTTGGGAAATGATTCTTGTGATAAATATCCATAGAAATCCAGTAAACCATCTGTCTTGAATTTCTCTTTCAGGTCATGATCTGCTTGTAAGTCAAGCAGCTCCAACTGTATGTCCTCTGTGGCTGTATCAGCTTCTGCACTAAAAGGTGAATTGAGAGTTGGAAGCAGTACCCACTCTGACTTACCCCACAATGAAGTAAAGCTATAAGGATGGGACTGATTTCATTTGGAGGGGATGGGTTCTTGGAAGCCAAAGTGACCCATAATAGCTCTGGAAATCTAGGGGTTTCCCCAGGAAAATTTATTTCTTCCCTCCAAAATCTTCCTTCCCGAAAAGAGAAACTTAATTAGCTCGAGAGTCCCCCACCTATGATCATTTTCCCTTTTTGATGAAATAGTCACAGGAATTAATAAAATGTAAAGTTCCCTTTTCTGAGTAACCTGGAACCTGGGAGATTACAATAGAACAGAATTTAGCTGTCTATTAGTGTTTACCCAGTCACCTGTAGTTCCAGATACTACCTTTATGTGAAGTAGTTACATTAACTAAACACATAGATAATAATGAAAAGTTTTGTCACACCACAATGGACTGACAGAAAAATGCAGGAACAGTTAATTTTGGTTTATTAATCAAAATAAAAAACCTGTGGAAGTAACCAGTGATGCATTATGACATATATGAAATACATCAAGACATTGAGATAATGTTCATATTCAACATTAAAAATAAGAACTCTCATGTTCAGAGATGACTTCAGTCATGTGGCCACTAAGCCTTCCCATCAGTTAGCCTGCTATTGTTTCTGTAATAAATACCCCAGATGGTACTGGAACATTTCTCAAGGATTTGTAAAACAAATAGTCTAACCAGTCTCTACACACTGTATGAATCAGAGGAGTCCATGACTACTCTCTGTTCCTGAAAGTTATTGATTGTTCTCAGAAGTATAAAGTTTCACTGAGTAAAATCAAAGTATAGCAGTGATGAAATGGTGCCCAACTTCTGCCATATTTGTAAATAATTTGCATTGAGGTATAAACTTGATCCTAATGATCTTAGAACTGTTTCTACACTGTAAATATATAAATCACCAGATCAATCATGAACCACAGATCCGGTTTGGGCACAGTTCAGTGAGGACTCCTTGAATATTCTGGGTCCTGGCCACATATTCCTGTTGCACCTTTATATTACAGATCTGCTCTAGGTTGACAGCCATTGTACATTATTGGGCAATGTTCTGCACCTCTGGATCATGACAATCTGCGAACACCGCCATCCTCACCTGAGGTGGATAAACATGGTGAACACATTTATATCTAGCCACAGGATGATGCTTCTCCAGTGGACAAGAATGAAAAGGGTTTACAGACATGTAACTCATGTTACCAATCAGTGCTGCCACCATTGTTTTAGTCTGCCTGGATACTTTCCTGTTTATACCCTCTCACCTCTTCTGTCATTTCCTTTACTTACTTCTTCTGACACTGGGGTGATATTTCCCCTTGACAGTTTAGAAGTGCTTATGCATGAAAGCATATTATGTCCTTTACTTACTCGGTCAAACAGGGTGATGGTTTAATAAACTACATTCCACATGTTGCATCAAAGTAATAATGTAAAGAAACATACATTAAATATTTCACTCTAAAGTTAATATAAGTAACATATAGTGGGTATGAATGTGGAGGTCTATGTGAAATGTTCCTTATGAGGATTTACACTGCCTCTCATTCAATAACACATATATATACAGAGTGAAAGAAAGATGAGACACCACATTGTACTCATTCTCTCAAACTAACACCATTCTTCTTTTATTCGTTCACTTGAGTGCCGGTGTTGGTCTGTTAGCTGGACTGTTGTTCGTCAGAGTGCTAAATGCTTGTTCGAATAAATCACAACAGTATAAATGCTGGACCAGTCCTGGATGCTAAACAGTTACACACACATTCTGTCTTCACGCCACGAACATATAAGATAAGAGGTAAAGTCTTTCATTCCTCCTTCTCACATTCGCGTGTGTTGGCGATTCGCTGTGGATTGCAACCAATGCGACACCCAGCACACAGATCATAGTTTATCTTGTACTAAACCTGCTCTGAATACAGTCAGCAAGCCAGTGGGATCTAGACTCAAGAATAGGAAACAGTCTGGGCATAATTGAGCCTCTTTTCACAGCTTCAGACATAGTGATTGTACAGCACTCTTCTGGAAACGAATGAGAGATGGAGTCAGATATCTACATCAGTGCTGGCAGAGAGTAGCCATTTTGGGACTGGTTGAAAGTTGGGTTCTATCTTCCAATAGAAGAATAAATATATATATATATTAGTGCCGGAACTTACACACACACACTCTCATACTTAAAGCTTTACCTGACTCAGAAATAAACAAACTCAGGCATAATTTCGTCTGAAGCTTTCCTTCTGAATCAGGATGAGGGACATACAGAGACCTACACCACATTTAGATGCTTTGCCGGTCGCTCTGCAAGTGCCGAAATTTAGCGTCGCTGGACCCAGAATATTTCGCGGGCGACGCGATTATTCTAGGTTAACCAATGGACAGAACGGGATTAGACCACATGATCTGTCCATCATTGGGTGTCACAGCTATTAATACTGTTGACGCCACATTCCTAGCATCCCAATTCTCTCTAGTGCAAACCCTTAGTGAGAAGTGTGTTTTGAAATTGTGATGTGCAGCAGTGAACAAGACGGAGTGCGCAATCATGCGACAGTGGCTGTATCAGTTTCTGCACTAAAAGGTGAACTGAGAATATTGAACTATGGCTCTAATTTCTTGAAATCTTGGAATCTCCATCCAAATTCTTCAATCAATGCATTAAATTGGGCTTTGTATTTTTCAGTCATTTCACCAGAAATGTTTTCTTGTTTCAGCAAAGGGAAGTGACAAAATCTTTTTTCACTTGCTTGTCTGGAGAACAGTGAGAGTTTTGCCTGAAATGATTTTACATATACATACAATTCATGTGCAAACACACTATTGCCCTGAAGTTTGACATTCAGTTCATTTAACTTTTCCATAATTTCAATGGCAAACATAAAGTCTAACTGCCACTCTTTATTGACAATGTTAGTATTAAAGTCACATGAAATGCCCTTCATCTATAGAAACATCACTTTTTTTTCTCCTCTGAGTTCCCACACTCGTCTCAACGCCTTGCCGAGACTCTGTCATCGAACATTAGTGTGGTTAAGGACATCGGAATGTTCAATTTCCAAATCATCAAGTAATGACTTGAACTGTCTGTGATTAAGTCCTCTTGATCTGATGAGGTTGATGACACTGATAACTGGGTCAATAACATGCTTGATATTCAAAACAGTTTTACACAGACTTTCTTGATGAATCACACAGTGAAGTGGTAATAATGTGTGGTCTGGATATTCTGCTTTAATCTTTTCACTTATCAACTTTACCAGACCTACATTTTTTCCAGTCAAAGCACGAGCTCCGTCAGTTGTAACACTTGCCATCTTGTTCCAAATCAACCCAGTTCTTTCAATACAGTTAGTAACAGCATTGAATATATCATGGCCTGTGAATGTGTCTTTGAGTGACTCAACACTCTGTAACTCCTCAGTGAGTTTGAAAGAAGTGTTTATTCCACGTATAAATATCAATAATTGGGCAGTATCATGTACATCGGCACTCTTATCCAATGCAAGAGAGTACCACAAAAATTGTTTACTTCCATCTTGAAGTTTATGCATTAAATTGTCACTGATCTTGTCAACACGCCTGACTACAGTTCTCCTTACTAAAGTAATGTTGTCAAATCTGTTTTGTTTTGTTTTGTTTTTTGTTCTGGACACATAGTGTTTTCTGCATCTAGCAAACATTCCTTGATGAACTCGCCATCAGAAAATGGCCTGTTCTGTTTTACAATTCTGTGTGACAGCACAAGGCTAGCTTCAGTTGCAGCATCTTGAACCGAAGACTGTTTAGTGAAAACAGTTTGCTATTTCTCCAAATTTTTTACCAACTCAAGGCATTTCCTTTCCTTCTCTTCGGTCGTTAGATTATATCCGAAATCGGAATGTTTTGTTTGATATCGTCTTTTTAAATTGTACTCCTTGAAGAGAGCCACTGACTTACGACACAACAAGCAAACTGATTTGCTACCAACTTTTATAAAACAGTACTTAGTTGTCCATTCATCATTAAAACACGGCATTTATCTTCAATCTTACGTTTTTTTATTGACACTCATCATAACGGTACATGAAATTCTGTAAAATTCAACAAAATAACTTAAAAGCGAATTAAATTTTTTTATCTCTAAATGCCCTGGCGGGCCGCATAAAATCACTTGGCGGGCCGCATGTGGCCCGCGGGCCGTAGTTTGCCCACCCCTGCACTATGCTATTTATGTCTGGCTTGTCCACTGTACGGTTTTATAAATTTCTGGTTTCTCCAATGTACAGTTTTATTGATTTATTGTTTTTCCACTCTACGGCTTTATTGATTTCTGGTTTTTCCATTGTACGGTTTTATTGATTTCTGTTTCCACTGCACGGCTTCGTTGATTTCTGGTTTTTCCACTGTACGGTGTCATTGATTTCTGGTTTTTCCACTGTACGGTGTCATTGATTTCTGGTTTTTCCACTGTACGGTGTCATTGATTTCTGGTTTTTCCACTGTACGGCTTTATTGATTTCTGGGTTTCTACTGTACGGCTTTATTAATTTCTGGTTTTTCCACTGTACGGCTTTATTGATTTCTGGGTTTCTACTGTACGGCTTTATTAATTTCTGGTTTTTCCACTGTACGGCTTTATTGATTTCTGGTTTTTCCATTGTAATGGCTTCATTGATTTCTGGTTTTTCCACAGCACGGCTTCATTGATTTCTGGTTTTTCTACTGTAGGGCTTTATAGATTTTAGGTAACAATAATATCCTTGTATGCGTGTGTGATTACACGTGCGTGTGTGTAGTTCTTTCCTAATTACATTTCCGTTAACAATATACCTTCCTATAAATTCAGGTCTCAGTCAGATATGACTGAACTACCGACTCTTAACGCCGAATGCCGGGTCATAGTCAGATACAACGTAACTGTCGTATGGCAGTAGACGGTACTACTTGCTTTTTGTTAGCGCCAAATGCTGGGCGGCGCTCACTAAACCCGACACACCACATTGTACCAACGGCTTCGGACGAAGCACCACAATTGGGAGGGTACAAGCCTTGCTCTAGTGCGAGGAATTGCAACCTAAAGACTAAATGTCATGGCAGGGCAAACCAGGCCCTAAACCTTGTTCGACAACTGGTCTGGGATGGAAGCTCCGACAGGCGGACAGTTAGAGCATTGCTGTGCTGATGAGGCATATTCTGCAGCTGGTCTTGTTCCAGATATGTTTGTGTTATCTTTCCTCTGGAGTAAACTAGACAGGCCGAGAGAGGGATCATGCTGCATGGGCAACACATGGTCTTTACAATTCAGCCCAGGCGTTGTGCCATGGAGAGTTATATCTCCATTTTACAAACTATCGTCTATTAAGAAGGCAAGGTGCCAGTCAGTCAGTCAAATCTCGCTATTTATTAACAAAAAGTTAAACGTGTAAACTAATTTAGAAACATAAACTATATTCTTCGTCTTAAATTTCGTGTTTCTCCTACAGACACACCTTCCTCTACTGTGAGAGATGACACGTCAATAGATGACCATGGAGGGACGTGGGGGACACATGGTGAGTGACATGAGTGAGACGGGAGTGTCTGTCCTCAAGGATCAGACCATATCACTGAACATATACTCATGGCTGACTTAGCCATCTCACCTAGTCCACATCCAGATATAAATTTACTTGTGTGCATAACACCACTTAACCAACAAAACACGACTCAAACAACAAAATACCACTCAGCTTATAAACCTCCACTCAAACAACAAAACACCATTAAACCAACAAAACATCGGTCAGCCAACTTAACATCTTACAACAATAATATCCATTACAAAATCAAAACACAGCTCAACCAACATAACACCGCTTAACCAACAAAATACCAACTTGTAACGTAAATGTAAAAAAGTGTAAGCAAAATTAGCTATTCACAGATGAATACTAGTTAGTTAGTTAGTGCAGTTTATCCTTGTCAAGCGAGTAGACAGGACCAATAAAAAAAGCACTCCTAAATATTGCCAAATAATAACAAACATTTTCAGACACTTCCAAACAATGCCAGACCTCCCACACAATGCCAAACAATACCAAACACTCCCATACAATGCCAAGCAATGACAAACACTCCCTGACAAAGCAAAACCATCCCACACAATGTAAAACAATCCCACACAATGCCAACCACTCCTACACATTGCCAATAACTCTCACAAAACACCAAACATTGCCAAACACTACCACACACTTCCACACATTGCGAAACAATGCCTAACTATGTCAAGCACTCCAAAACAATGATAAACACACCCAAATAATGCCAGACACCATCACACAATGCACAACACTCCCACACAATGCCGAACACTGCCATACAATGAAAAACAATGCCAAAAGCTCACAGACAATGTCAAACACTACCAAACAATACCAACCACTAACAAACAATGCCAAACACGCCCACACAATGCCGAAGAATGTGAAACACGCCCGCGCAATGCCATACACTCCATCGCAATGGGAAACTCTCCCACACAGTGCCAAATACTACAAAACAATACCAAACACTCCCAAACAATGCCAAATATTCCCACACAACGCAAAACAATGCCAAACACTAACACAAATGGCCAAACAATGCCAAACACTCTCACACAAAGTCAAACAATGACAACACTCACATGCGACGACAAACAATGCCAACTATTCCCAGTCAATGCCAAGCAATGCCAAACACACCTCGACAATCCCACTTAATGCCAAACTTTACTGAACTATTCTGATGTTGTTAACTGGATCCATTTATGTTCGCTACTGTAGTTAACTGTTCTGGTGTTTTTAACTGGATCCATCTCTCCGTGCTAGTTTACTTCACTGTTCTGATGTTGCTTCCAGTGAGCTTCATAAAGCCGGCTTTGATCGGTACGACTGTCATAGTCGCAATCATTCTCTTCTCGATGGCAGCCCAGCTGTTTCTGTCTTGTAGTAAGTACTATAAATATTTTGTTTACCGTGATATTTGTAGTCAATCAATCAATCAATCAATCAATCATTTTCCATGCCGGAAAGCGTGGGCGGTCATGACACGCCATTTCACTCGATCACCAGAGTCGTGGATCAGCTCAGTGCTCCTGTCTCGTCCACGCCATGTGGCCAAGCCATCCAGGTATTTTCCTCTCGGTCTCCCTCTTGGTCTGTTCCCCTCGATCTTGCCAGTTGTCACTAAGTTCTCCAATCTCCAATTATATGTGTAGTAAGTACAATAAACATTTAGATTAGAATGATATTTTGTAGTAATTACCATAAACATATAAATTAGACTGGTATTCGTAATAAGCACCATAAACATATTGATTAGAGTGATACGTGTAGCAAATAACATAAACATTTAATTTGATGCGCTATTGTAGTAAGTATCATACCCATTTAGATTATAATGTTATATTTAATCATCTGGGAAATACCATAAACATTTAGTTTAGGAAGCTATTGTTCAGTCATGTAGCAAGTACCATAAATATTTAGTTTATAGATTGCATTGGCACCTTGCCGTCTTGACAGACGATAGGTTGTGCTTTAAAAAGGCATAATAACTTTTTCTTATGACTGTAGCGAGTGTGACTGATAAGGCCAATTCGCGCTGTAAGTGTTCGTTCACAGTGGGTGCATGTGAACACGTGGTCATTTCCACCATCATGCACCATCTTACGTCTCACACGCTTGGTGTGAGACTTATCTGCAATCATTTTCTCCTTTGTCTTTATTCCATTTCTGATGTTTGCCCTCCATGCAACACGTTCAGCGGCGACTTGCTCCCAATGTGCATTATCAATGCCTGTATCAATCATGTCCCGCTTACACACACCTTTGTATCGTAGTAGATGCCGACCCTGAGATCTCTTACCCATCTGTAATTCACCAAAAAAGATATCCTTTGGTATTCTACCATCAGCCATCCTCCTAAGATGTCCTATCCATCTAAGTCTACGAAGACTGAGCATGGAATAAACAGTCACACAACCTGATCTTTCCAATACTTCAGTATTTGTGATTTTGTCTTTGTCGCATATTGCGCACTCAGTTCGGTTCACTTCTGCACATCACTACCTCAAAACACAGTTCTCTATAAAAGCGTACGCACCAGATAGCATTGGAACTTGAAGAATGTGGCATCAGCGCTAAGAATAGCCGTGTCACCAAATGATAGACAGGTCCGGTGTTTGAATCCGGCTAAACTCATTGGCTTACCTAGAATAATAGCGTCGCCGCACGGGCTGTTGGGAAGAAAGACGCCAATATCCGGCACATGCAGTCGATCCGTCATGGAGACGAGTTGTGTTTCTCATGGGGAGTTCCTGGAATTGTATGTCCCTTGCCTGATTCAGTTGGAATACTTCTGTCTGACAGAATTGTAGCTGACTTATGAGTCAGGTAAAGCTTTGTGTATGAGAGTGTGTGTGTGTGTGTAGGTTTCGGCACAAATGAATATATATTCTTCTATCAGAAGACAGCAGGAAACTTACACCCGGTCCGAACAATGGCTAAATTCCCCCTTCACTGGTCTAGAATATCTGACTCCATCTGTCTTTCGTTTCCAGAAAGAATGCTGTACAAACACTATGTCTTAAGCTGTGAGAAGAGGCTCTGCTAAGCCCAAATCGCTAATTCTAAGATCTAAACCCTTCTAGCTTTCTGACTGCATTCAGAGCAGATTTAGTACAGGACAAGCTATGATTTGTGTGCTGACCGTCGCCTTAGTTTCAAATCCACAGCGAATTTTCAAGATACGAGAATGAGAGAGGGAGGAATGAAAGTGCGCTTCCTCTTATCTTTATATGTCCGTGGTGTGAAGAAAGATTGTGTTATGTAACTGTTTAGCACCATTGACGGGTCCAGCGTTTTATACTTCTGTGATGTATTCGAACACATTGTGACATGATCGACCCTGTATCTAGCACTCTGATCGAACCATAGTCAAGCTAACAGCCCAGCTCAAGCAATCAAGTGAACGAATAAAGAAAGATTGGTGTTGGAATGAGAGAATGAGTGCATTGTGTCATCTCATCTTTCTGTCACTCTGTATATATGTGTGTTAATGAATGAGAGGCAGTGTGAATCCTCACAGGGAATGTTTCACATAGACCTCAATATTCATACCAATTACATGTTAATCATTATGTTAACTTAAGAGTGAAAATATTCAATGTATGCTTCTTTACATTATTACTTTGATTCAAGATGTGAAATGTAATTTTATTAAACCATCACCCTGTTTGAAAGAGTAAGTAAAGAAGAGACACCTAATATGCTTTCATGCATGACCACTTCTAAACTGTCAGGGGAAATATCACCCAATGTCAGAAGAAGTAAGCAAAGGTAATGGCAGAAGAGGTGAGAAGGTATAAACAGGAAAAGTAACCAGGCAGACTAAAACAATTGAGGCACCACTGATTGGTAACATGAGTTATTATGAATAAGATGAACAATCATCCTGTCCTGTTCCATAACTATTTAGGATCAGAAATGCTGGGTGCATTCCATCATTAACTCTCCATCATTCCTCTACTAGCCTTGTCATTCACTGTGTCTGTGTCCTCTGTGAGAACATCAGCCAACAGATCACTATGTACAAGAGCAGAAGAAGAGGGCTTGCCAGATAAAATTGCTGATGTCTAATGCCAGTATAAAGAAGAGACACTGTAGCTCTAACTTGTATGTAGTTCCTGAATCTGATACCTTCTGTAACTCCTGTCTGTAGCCCCTTTCATTCTTGTTAACTGGAGAATTATCATCCATTGACCAGATATAAATAGGTTCACCATGTTTATTCACCTTAGGTGAGGAAGATGGTGCTTGCAGATTATATCACCAAGATCATGCAGATTGGTATGATCCAGATTCTGCAGAACATTACCTAAATTATGCTCAATGGGATCAGTAGTTCAGGACCAGGATTATTATGATCAAGATTCTGCAGATCATTTCCAAAATTGTGTTCAATGGTATCTGTAGATCATTAGCAGATCAGTATCACCAGGATTCTGCAGATCATTACCTAAATTATGCTCAATGGGATCCGTAGATAAGTACCAACCTCACTGCAGATTACTTAGAAATATGGCAGAGATCTTTTCAGCATTTCATCAATGAAGTAACTTGATTCCACTCAGTGAATACTTGTTAAATTGAGAACAATCAAAGACTTCAATAGACAGAGAGTGGTTATGAACTTCTCTGAGTCTTATAGTGGTGTAGAGACTTTTTAGACTTAAAACGTTTTCGCTTATTCCAAAGGGATTCAAAAATGCAATACAGTGTAGCTCATAAACAAGTTAGGAGGAATAGTGGATAGAAACAGCAGCAAAATGACTGAATCAAGAATAGATCTACTGAGAATTCCATTTTCCATTGTGAACTTAGGAACATTATCACAGAGACTATGCTTGTATTTCATGTGTTCATATTTGCTTTACTGGCTTTAATTCCACAGCGTTTTATTTAATAAACATATTTTACTTTTCCTTCCTTTTCTTGTTGAGTACATTGTGATGTGACAAAACATTTTATTTGTGTAGTTGATTTAATTACTTCACATATTTTGTAGAATTTGGAACGAAAGGTGGCTGGGTAAATACTAATAGACAGCAAAGTCATATTCTATTGTAAACTCCCAGGTTCCAGAATACTCAGGAAAGAGATTTTTAAATTATATAAATTTCCTTGTACTCATTTCACCTGAAAGGGAAAATGAATACAGGTGGGGGTTCACGAGCTAGATAATAATCTCTTTTCGGGAAGGAAGGTTTTAGAGGGAAGTTATCAACATTCCTGGGAAACCCCTAGATTTCCTGAGCTAATATGTTACACCTACCCCGATGGTGTTTCCACCTTGTCGTGGTGGGGGAGCTTGAGTTTCTCAATGACCCTGAGAGCTATGCCGGCGGTAGCGTAGCTACCAGCAGGGCCTCCCAAGCCGGACAGGTCAAAGGGTAGAGAACAGACAAAGAGAAACACCCTGGTCCTCCAGGTTGGGGGTTGAAGCGTGGGGTTAACATCCCCACCTTTGTAAAAACCTTTCTTTGTTACGAAACAAATACATGAGCCTCGATATCGGACTGACTTATCTGGACAACGACCTTGGAACGTTAAAGGACTTTTGAGATTTGGAACATGGAATGTACGGACACTATATCGAGCTGGAGCGGCCGAAGAACTAACCCGGGAGCTGGGTGAATATCAAATGGATATAACAGCAATTCAAGAAATAAGGTGGCCAGGAGAGGGTACTTTAGAGCAAAATGGAATGATTATAATATATGGAGGAAACACCCAAAATAAACATGAATTAGGAACAGGATTTGTCATCAAAAAAGAGTTATGGGGGAACGTTTTAAACTTTAAAGCTTTTAATGACAGGATTAGTAAATTACGAATAAAAGGTAAATGGAAAAATATAACGATGATTAATGTACATGCACCTACTGAAGAGAAAGAAGATGATATTAAAGAAGACTTTTATAATGATCTGGAAGATGTCATAGAAGAAACCCCCAAACAGGACATCCTGATTGTGCTGGGAGACTTCAATGCAAAAATAGGTAGAGAGCAAACTAATAAAAAAGTGGCCGGTATGGAAAGCCTACATACAACTTCAAATGATAATGGATGGAGAGTCATCAACCTGGCAGAAGCCAAAGGACTGCAGATTAGCAGTACCAGACTACAAAGAAAGGATATACACAAACAAACTTGGAAATCATGTGACAAGAGAACCTATAATCAAATAGATCACATTTTAATTAACAACAGAAATGCATCAAACATACAGCAAGTCAGAAGTTATAGAGGAGCTGAGTGCCACAGTGACCACTTCCTCGTTGGAGCAAAATTTAAAATAAAACTTAAGAGAGCTTTCTATACTAAATTACAAAGATTACACCCAACATATAACAGAGAAAAACTGCAAGACATTACAGTCAAAGAGAAATTTACAGATGAAATAAAATGTAAACTTGAAACTCTGCAAAACCCTTTGGAGGAAAGCGTTGACCAAACTTGGTTGAACATCAAGAATACAATTCAGTCTACCGCAGAAGAATGTCTCGGTGTGTTAACCACGCATAGAAAGAACAGATGGTTCAATAAAAAATGTGAAGAAGCAGTCATTAGGAAGAAGAATGCCAGACATGTATGGTTAAATGACATCAATAACATCCAAAAGGAAGAGCATTATAGAAATGAATGTAAAGAGGCTACAAAAATAGTCAGACAGCAGAAGCGAGAATATATGAGTAATATAATCAAAGATATGGAAACTAATCACCAGAAAAATGAATCCAGAAAATTTTTTAAAGAACTGAAGTCAATGAAACGAGGGCACCAACAAAACACATATGGTTTAAAAGACAAAAATGGGAATATGATAAATACCAATGAGGAAATGTGCAACACATGGAAAGAATATTTTATTGAATTACTAAATTGTGAAGCTCCAAGTCACATTTTCCCACAGGAAGAGGTTCTAACATGCGAACCACAAATTGAAGAACCTACATTTGAAGAAATCCTATATGTAATCACACGACTTAAAAACAATAAGGCAACTGGGACTGATGGAATTGCTGCTGAATTTATAAAGGCAGGTGGCCATGCATTACATCTAAAGCTATACGAACTAATAATAAAAATCTGGAGGACAGAAGAATTACCCAATGACTGGAAAGAGTCATTATTGATACCTATCTTTAAGAAAGGAGACAAGTTCCAATGTGGAAATTATAGAGGAATATCACTACTGTCCACAAGCTATAAGATACTATCCGCAGTATTACTAAATAGACTAAAACCATATTCAGAAGACATATTAGGTGACTACCAGGCGGGTTTTAGACAAAACAGATCAACAATAGATCAGATATTTATCTTACGACAAATAGCCGAGAAACATTGGGAATATAAAAGAGATCTCCATAACATTTTTGTTGATTTTAAAAAGGCTTATGATAGTGTCCATAGGAATAGTCTATGGAATGCTATGCAGGAATTTGGAATACCAAGGAAGTTAATCAACATGACCAGACTATGCATGGAAGATACTTATAATATAGTAACATATAAAGGCAGGAAATCAGACCCCTTCCAAATAACATCTGGCTTGAAACAGGGTGATGCACTATCGCCGCTACTCTTCAATCTGGCTCTAGAGAAAGTTGTAAGGAAGGTAAAGGAGGAATGTGATATTGGAGGAACATCCAAGCTGCTTGGTTATGCAGATGATATAGATATTATAGGGCAAAGTGAACAAAAGACATTGGAAATATTGACTCACTTAAAGGGAAAAGCCCAACAGATGGGGCTGGTTATCAACCAAGATAAGACAGAATATATGGTAATTTCAAGAGACGGAATGGCTAGAAACTCTGGCCACATACAAATAGATAATATGACCATTAAAAGAACGGAAACATACAAATACCTGGGTACAATCTTCAACTGCTCCAACATCATAAGGGAAGAAATACAAACTAGAATCAACTCTGGAAATAAGATATACTATGCACTACAACATCTACTAAAATCAAAGGCGCTATCTCGTAACACCAAAATCACAATATACAAAACACTGATCAGACCAGTTGTGCTGTATGGCTCTGAAACATGGAGTACAACGAAAGGAGACGAAGCCTTGTTACAAACCTTTGAGAACAAAATTTTAAGACGCATCTTTGGACCCAATAGGGATACACAAAGTGGAGAGTGGAAAAGAAGAAGTAACAAAGACATTTATGATCTGTTTAAGTCCCCGCTAATCACTGGTATCATGAAGGCTAATAGACTACAATGGCTGGGGCATATAGAAAGAATGGAAGATAATAGGGAAACAAAACTCGCTTACACTCAGGAAATAAATGACCGTAGACCCCGAGGTAGACCAAGAAGGCGGTGGAGAGATAATACATGTACAGACCTACAAGCACTTGGAATCAACGACTGGCAAGAGAAGGTCCACCAGAGAGACGAATGGAGACGGATTGTATTTGCAGCAAAGAACCTCAATGGCTCGGAACGCTGAAGAAGAAGAAGAAGAATATGTTACACTTTGGTTTCCAAGGACCCATACCCTCCAGACGAAATTAGTCCCATCCTCTTAGCTTAACTTCATTGTGGGGTAGGCCAAGGTGGGTACTGCTTCCTAATTCCCAACATATCACAGTCTTGCCATTTAATACCAAGAATTATTCGCAGACACCGCAAATGAAAGCTGTTTAAACGTTTCTCTTGGTGTGAGTAAGTTGTCCTCGTTTCATTGCCATAAAGAAGTGTACTAAAGACACAGGCTTGATAGACAAGAGCTTTTGTTTTAGCAGTAAGCTTCCTGTTCTCCCAGACTCGTTTTCTTAACCTGTTCATTGTTGTTGCTGCCTTACCAATCCGGATGTTGATTTCCTGATCTAGGGATAATTTGCTATTTACCACTGATCCAAGATATGTAAAATGGTCTACCATCTCTAGTTCGGCGTCGTCAATAAAGATTGATGGTATCCCATGTGCACCTTGTGACATAATCTATGTCTTATTTTTGCTAATTGTTAAGCCAAATTCAGAACAAGCATTGGAGAATGCAGATAGTAGACATTGCAATCCTTCCTCAGAGTGGGTCGTAACTGCAGCATCTTCCGCAAAAAGCAACTCTCTGATCAGTACCCTCATAATGTTGGTCTTTGCCTTCAATCTCTGAGAACTGTAGAGGCCGCCATCTGAGCGTGAGTGAATGTATTTACCACCATCCTGATCACGAAAGGCATATTTCAGTAGAAGTGAAAAGTATATTCCAAATAGGGTGGGAGCTAGTACACAACCTTGCTTAACTCCACTCTTGATTTCAAACTCTTCAGAAGTTGCACCATCAAACTTGATTATACCCTTCATGCCTGTGTGGAACGATTCCACAATGGACAGAAGAGTTGGTGGGCAGCCAATCTTCTTTAGTTCCTTGAACAGACCCTCACGACTGACCCAATCAAATGCCTTTGTGAGATCGATGAAGGCAATAAACAGTGGTTGATTCTGTTCACGGCATTTTTCTTGCATTTGTCGCAATGAGAAAATCATATCAATGGTAGACCGGTTCTGTCGAAAGCCACACTGTGATTCGGGTAGACATGATCTCCTAGGAATTGAAGTTTGCGCAGAACAATTCTGAAAAATACTTTTCCAACAATACACAGAAGTGAGATACCCCTATAGTTGTTGCAGTCGCTCCGATCGCCCTTGTTCTTGTACAGTATTATGATGCTTGAATCTTTGACATCATGTGGGACTTGCCCTTCTAGCCAGCATAGCTCTATTAGCTGGCAGATTGTAGAGTGAGTGTGTCTTGCCCACTTCTGATAACCTCTATTGGAATCCCATCCTTACCTGGAGCCTTGCCAGATGCAAGTTCATTTATAGCACACTTAACTTCTGTTATGGTGGGAAGTGTGTCCAGGTGGTCAAGAGTTGGCAGAGCCTCTATGGCGTTGAGGGCATCATCCGCTAGTTTGGTCTCACTTGAGTAAAGCTCCAAATAGTGCTCTGCCCATCTGTCCATCTGCTGTTTCTTAACAGTTATTATTTTCTCCAGTCAAGGTTTTCAATGGTGCACTTCTTTTGACCATTGGACCACAGGCTTTCTTTATTCCTGTAAACAGGCTTCTGATGTTTCCCTTATCACTTGCGATTTGAATGGACTCACATAACTTGATCCAATAATAATTTTCACACTGCCTGGCTTGTCAATCAAAGGCTGCAGAGTCTGGCTGTTTGCCGCAAACCAGTTCTGCCTCTTATGATCCACAGTGCCGTAAACGCCTACGGCAGTTTTATAAAGAGTTTTCTTAAGTTGACCTCACTTGTCATTTACTATATAATTTTCTGGTGTATCAGTGAAAGCGTCTTGAAGTTACTGTTGAAACTGAAAGCACTTTTCAGGATCGTGAGTGTTAATAATATTAATCCTGGGGCTAGATTTGTGTTTAGCTGTGTAGATTCTCTTTGGTCTCAGCATAACCCTTGCAACAACCAAAGAATGATCCGTTTCACAGTCAGCACTGTGGTAACTTCGAGTCAATGATATATGGTTCAGATGTTGTTTCCGTGTGATGATGAAGTCCAGCTGGTGCAAATGGCCGGATCTTGGATGTTTCCATGTGATCTTATGCAGCTCTTTTGTTTTAAAAAAGGAGTTTGTAATACATAGGTTATTTCTGGTACAATACTCCAGCAGCCTTTGCCCATTTTCATTCATGCGACCGACGTTGTATTTTCCAAGGCACATTGGCCATGAACTCGAGTCCTTGCCCACAAGAGCATTGAAATCACCGAGCCTATAAATGTAGTCAGATTTTGGAACTGCCTTGATCACAGAGTCTAACTCATCATAGAACGAATCCTTCACATCATCAGAGGATTCGAGTGTCGGTGCATATGCAGTAATAATGGTGGCAAAACCACAAAAGGTTGCCAAGCGCAAGGATAATAGTCTTTCATTTCCTCCTGCTGGAATTTCAATCATTCCCAGTAGCGAATTCTTCACTGCAAAGCTCACACCGTGTTGCCTTTTTTTCTGCCTACCATCTAACCTTCCAAAAAAAGGTGTAGTTGTTTTCCCTGAAAGACCCTTCCTCAGCGAGGCGAGTCTCCTGCAGGCCAGCAATATCAATGTTAAGACGATTGAGTTCGGCATCAATCACAGCCGTTTTCTCACATCGTTAATATTGGTCAAGTCAGTGGAAAATCCTGGACACATGGTTCTCACGTTCCATGTTGCAAGCCCTAGCTTGAAGTTTCTATTTTTCTTTTTATTAGTACCTGGTGCATTGGTTTTACAGCCTGCGATACAGATTTTGTCCGTCCCAAGCACCCATTGAAGCAGGCAGGCTGTGGCGGATCAGCACCCAATTGACCGGGGTCTGCCCAGCTTTAGGCGGGCGGTAGCTGATCAGTGACACCTGTAGGTGTCTCTCACCGTCAGAGGCAACGCGTGGCGCCCTATGTCTATGCCAACTGACATGGACTTATAACCGGTAACAGTTGCCTCTCGCTTTGATTCCGAGACCGGTTAAGACCAGAGATGGAGTTATTGCCTCTCCATAGCACAAAGCCTGGGCTAACATATAGAGATCATGTGTTGCCCATGCAGCATGATCCCTCTCTCGGCCTGTCTAGTTCACTCTAGAGGAAAGGTAACACCTCTACATCTAGAACAAGACAAGCTGCAGAAGCTGCCGGATCAGCAAAGCAATGCTCTAACTCTCCACCTGTCGGAGCTTCAATCCTAGACCAGCCGCCAACCATGGCTTAGAGCCTGGTCTGCCCTGCCATGACATTTTGTCTTTAGGTTGCATTTCCTCGCACCAGGGTAAGGCTTGTACCCTCCCATTGCGCACTTCTGCCCGAAGCCGTTGGCACAATGTGGGGTGTCGGGTTTGGTAAGCGCCGCCCAACGTTCGGCGCTAACAGAAAGCAGGTAGTACCGTCTACTGTTATACGGTAGCTCAGTCATAACTGACTAAGACCTGACGCATTAGTTTATAAAGCAATTGTTTATTTATTTAATAGGTATCATAAACATTTAGTTTACAATTATATTGTTTGAACATGTAGTGATAACGATAAACAGTTAATTTAGAATGCGTTTGTTTAATCTTGTAGTAATTGCCATAAACATTTAGTTACAATGCAATTGCTTAATCATGTAGTAAGTACCAATAATTTATTTTAGAATATTATTGCTTAATCATGCAAGTTTAGAGTGTTATTGTTTAGTCATGTAGTAAGTACCATAAACATTTAGTTTACAATGCTACTGTTTAATCATGTAGGAAGTACCATAAACATTTAGTTTAGTATGCTAATGTTCAATCATGTGGTAAGTATCATAAACATTTAGCTTAGAAGGCCTGTTTTTGTGTGTGTAGTATCATAAACAATTAGTTTAGAATGCTATGTTTTTGTATGTGTTGCATCATAAGCAGTTAGTTTAGATCTCAATTTAGAATCTTGCATTTATAATCATCAATATGTAGTTTGGAATTCTATATTTTAATCATATAACAGGTATAATAAACTTTACTTTATAATGCGATTTCCTAATTTTACACTAAATAGCAAATAGCAAATACCAATTGTACGGCTGTTTTCCCATTGCCACGCAGCTTGTTTTCTATTACGTTTGAGACTCTACATTTGTTCATTGCTTTGTAAATATGTATTCATGTACTGTGATTAGCTTAGATTGCCCTGTAACTATGTTAGATTGTTCTGTAACTATGTTAGATAGCTCTATAACTTTGTTAGACTGTCATGTAACAATGTTAGATTATCCTATAATTATATTATATTGTCCTGTAAGTATGTTAGATTGTCTGTACCTATGTTAGATTGTTCTGTAACAATGTTAGATTGCCATTTACCTATGTTAGATTGACCTGTAACAATGTTAAATTGTCTGTAACTATGTTAGATTGTTTGTAATTATCTTAGAATGTTTGTAACTATTAGTTTAGTCTAGCCGTTTAGTCGTTGGATCAACATCATGGCACTCGGGTTTAACCTATAAGTGCTCCGTTTTCCTCCTAACCCAAACCTGAGTCTGGAGAAACTCAGCTCAATGCACGAAATCCGTAGCATTGGCGAGGATCCTGAAATACTTTGGGCAGATTTTTGACTCGAAATTTTGCCCGGGCAGCGCCGTTAAGCTACTCTTTTTCGATTTCCATCTGCCAAGGGATTTTTTACATGCGCAACAATACATATGGGCGTCCGATCTCACTACCCAGAGACCAGGGGACATTTTATTACTGGAAGTCCACGTGAAAAAATCCCGGTCCTCACCGGGGCTTGAACCCGGGACCTCCAGCACTCGAGGCGGACACCATACCTCGAGACCACTCAGCCCGCACATATCACTCTAATCAATATGTTCATGGTGCTTATTACGAATACCAGTCTAATTTAGATGTTTATGGTAGTTACTACAAAATATCATTCTAATCTAAATGTGTATGTTATATTGTTTGTAACTATATTAGTTTCCTCTGTAACTATGTTAAAATGTATGTAACTAAGTTAGATTGTCTGTAACTATTTTAGATTGCTTTGTAACTATGTTAGATTGTCTGTAACTATGTTAGATTGTATGTAACTAGGTTAGATTGCTGTGTAACTAGGTTAGATTGTCTGTAACTAGGTTAGATTGCTTTGTAGCTAGGTTAGATTGTCTTGACTATGCCAGATTGCCCTGTAACTATGTTAGATTGTCTGTACCTATGTTATATTACCTTGTAACTATGTTAGATTGTCTGTAACTATGTTAGATTGCTCTGTAACTATGTTAGATTGTCTGTAACTATGTTAGATTGTATGTAACTAGGTTAGATTGCTGTGTAATTAGGTTAGATTGTCTGTAACTAGGTTAGATTGCTCTGTAACTAGGTTAGATTGTCTTGACTATGCCAGATTGCCATGTAACTATGTTAGATTGTCTGTACCTATGTTATATTACCTTGTAACTATGTTAGATTGTCTGTAACTATGTTAGATTGCTTTGTAACTATGTTAGATTGTCTGTAACTATGTTAGATTGCTATGTAACTATGTTAAATTGCTGTTTAACTATGTTAGATGGCAACTATGTTAGATTGTAACTATGTTAGATTTCCTTGTAGCTATGATAGATTGATTTATTTGTGTTTCGGGATTTTAGATTTTAAAATATTGAGCACAACCCACCACTCGCAACGCTGATCGCACCCTGGTATGAACCTAATGTCCAGGTCCGGTCAAGGATATGCACTACTGAAGAGCTCAAACGAGCGCCAAACTCGAGTCTAGAGCTTCCTCATTGACGTGCATAAGCCTTAAGTTCATACCAGGGTGCGATCAGCGTTGCCAGTGGTATGTTAGATTGCTCTGTAATTATGTTACAGAGATTTTATCAGTGACATTCACTACCGCCATGCGTAAAAGTTATTAT
Source organism: Cepaea hortensis (assembly GCA_963921405.1). Classification (NCBI taxonomy): domain Eukaryota; kingdom Metazoa; phylum Mollusca; class Gastropoda; order Stylommatophora; family Helicidae; genus Cepaea; species Cepaea hortensis. The sequence goes on along the minus strand of CAWUFQ010000354.1, from coordinate 201,974 downwards.
ACCTTTTTGATAACTTTTGGATAAGCGTAGTGCTGTAAGGAGATGTCAAAATGCCAAGAAGAACAGAGCTGGTCATCCTAGTCCCTGCTTGCACTTAGAAAGAGAGATGCACACAAAAGTAAGCTATTTCAAAAAACTGGTCAAGGTTGTTAAAAGCGAAAAATGGGCAGAGGTGTGTCAAAGAGTAAGCACAGACAAGTCACTGAAATTGTTTTGGCGACTACATAAAAGCATGAGTGGTGTAGTCAAGAATAAGAGCATTTCTGACTTCCAAGGTGCTGACCTCATCTGGCAGAGGACTGACGAGGACAAGGGCAAAGCCCTCTTTGAACGCTACCTTGAGCAGAGCAACCAGACAGACATGGGAGGCCGAAATCTGGCCAAGGAGGTCACCTCAGACAGATGCAAGGCCCAGAACACTTCGGATGAAGACACAGTGACAGTGAAAGAAATCAAGGCTGTGCTTCGACGATCAAAAAACAGTGCTCCAGGTCCTGATGGCATAAGATACGACGACATAAATAGGTGTACCGACAATGAGCTAGAGAAACTAGCAGACATGTACAACAACAGTATAGGGAGTGCTAGCATCAAGGAGGAATGGTTACACAACTATCTGATTCCCTTGCCGAAGCCTGACAAAGACCACAAACAAATTCAGGGATATCGAATTATAACCACGCAGAATACAATAGGCAAGCTGCTGGAGAAGGTAATAACCAGGAAAATATCAAGCCAACTAGAGAGTCAAGGTGTTTTCCCACCTACCCTGGGTGGGTACCGTCCAAAAAGAGAAACCTGGACCAATGCAGCAGTCTTTGCCCATGATGTCTATGAAGGTTTCCACTCAGGGATTGAAACCGTTGCTGCAGCGATTGATCTTGAGGACGCATACAACAGAGTACCACTGGATTTTTTAATGTTTCAGCTTCTTGAACTAAACGTAAGTCCATTCCTCCTTAGTTGGAACGCTGCACTTGAAACAGAGGTATAAACAGGAGCAAGGACCACTTACTTCTGCTACGGTGATGTGAGGAGATGAGCGCAAACCCTGACTGCGTAGGGCCAAAGAAGAAAACGAATGAAGAAGAAAGGAAATCTCACCGTCCTCGGTTAACAAGAATAGAAAAGAATTAAAGTTTAAGAAGGTCCAGGGTGGGCCGACAGTGAATTGGAACAATATTCTCCAATTCCAGACAAAGAATTACTCCAAGGGCTGTTCTAACACCAATGACTATAACAAGAGTCTATCAACTAAACGACAAAGTAAGAGTAACACAAGCATCATTTGTTTATTAAACTTCTGAACTTCACAATAATATACAGACATGTAGCATCAACAAGGAAGTTAGGATACCGCAAAAACCAAACAGCAAAAACACTAACCCAACAAATAAAATTCCTAAGTGTAGCAAAAACTTCTAATCCAGTAAAAACTCCAAATCTACCAAACACTAATCCACCAAACACTAATCAACCAAAAACTAATTCACCAACAACTAATTCACTAAAACTAATTTACCAAAAACTTCTAGTCCACTAAATAACCCAGGAAAATCTAAAATCTAAAACTAGAATTCTGGCTTTTCCTGTAGATAAAATAAAAACCAACAAAAATATTAGGCAAAGACAAGTCAAACATCTCAACATGATGACCCAACAAGACAGCAACAACACCCAGTCTCTCTACGTAAGACAGACACTCTTGTACTTGTGACGAATAGGCACAAGACGCAACATCCTGACACATTCATTAGATTCACTTACATCACGAGCAAACAACATCTCAACACTGACCTGGCCAACATACATCAGACATTGTAGGCAAACACAAACCCAACACTGAATTGGGTTAACATACATCAGACATTGCAAACAAACACAACATCAAATTAATAATCATCAATGACTCATTATTTGCATCAACACATGGACTTCATAGGACAACCACTACAACACTGGTGTATGTAAACAATGTCTTTGTGGCACAAACATAGACATGGACTGTGTAAATTCACACCAACCACACGATGCTTCAACTAGACAACAATGATATGAATAGGTTATAGGATATGCTCCACATAAAATATAAATGACAGGGAGCACCTATTCAACATCATCCCATGTTTTCTACACACTCACCACACATCCTCAATCCTACACCATGACCCTGATTGTGGTTAAAATTACAATAGTCTACATACATCCGCCTCGATTACTACAGGCCACTTCAGCCCCTGGCGGATATAATAATCATCATCCTCATCATGGCTACCATCATCATCACATGACCGCTACCATCATAGCCACCATCACAACCATAGTCATCATCATGTGATACTCATAAGACAATGCCCATCCATGTAGTTCTTAATCCGGTACCTACATCACTACACCCAGTCATTGATAACAACTAACATAGCCTCATTTATAACAGTAATTGCTCTGTCCATGCATGTCATACCTGATGGGTGGAACCCATTGCTTTTCACGGTTGAACATGTCTTACTTGTCGGCTAGTAATGTGTAATATCATGCGGTAATGTGTGTTGTGTCATGTTGTTGATATCCTTTATCATAACATGGGCATTGCAGGAGAGGTGTGCCCTGTGTGTAGAAAAATTGCTCTGTCCATGCATATCATACCTGATAGGTGGAACCCATCATGTATGACATGCATGGACAGAGCAATTACTGTTATAAATGAGGCTATGTTAGTTGTTATCAATGACTGGGTGTAGTGATGTAGGTACCGGATTAAGAACTACATGGATGGGCATTGTCTTATGAGTATCACATGACCCCTGCTCTCCCACCAACATCGGTCTCAAAAACTCCAAATACTATATTCATTGATGTTCCCCCAATGAAACCAGAATTGAAATCCACCAGTCTATCATCATGTCCTCTCAGTTGCACCCTGATGCGACTTATGTCAAGAATTAGCCATCACTCACCATCCTGACATTTAAACACCTAGACCCATAAGGGATGCCATATGACACAGGGCACACCTCTCCTGCAATGTCCATGTTATGATAAAGGATATCAACAACATGACACAACACACATTACCGCATGATATTACACATTACTAGCCGACAAGTAAAACATGTTCAACCGTGAAAAGCAATGGACACATATACCCAGTGGAATTACCATATTTGTAGAATGTGACAATGTAACACTTGCACATAAAAGAATCGCAACATTCACAGAAAGTTGAAGATAAACATGTACTACACAGGAACTCAACCGAGGAACTCTGAGGCTACTAAGACAACTCATAAAATAACCACACAATAGTATCAAGTGAAAGTACACCTACAAAAATGTCCATGGCTGGATGCAGAACATCAGTACTAATATAATAACCAGTGTAATATATCTGATATCATTATTACACACTAATGTCATCCAGTGTTGTCTAATGCCACCTCAATGTATTATTCTGTGTTACTAGACAAAAGATGTACATTTGTGTCCTCTTTTCCCCATCATTCTTCCTATGATACACCGGTTATAAATTTTGCTATCTTACGTTTTATGTCACATGACAACTACATATTAATATCTTTGCGAAGGGTGGTACGCAGCACTAAATCACATTCCTCCCCTCAGTAAAGCCACACTTAACATGTAAGTACTCTTCTCTGCTCTACATATGTTATAAATATTACCCATCATCCTGGTTACTTTCCCCTACTCATTGTATATCCCACTTTTGCTACCTTGGGATATCTACATAGGGAAACCACAAAATCAGTTACACTGTCTATATTAGTTTAGTTATAGGAAACACCTACACCGGTCATATTCCACTGCACCTCACCAAACCTGATTGCTAACATCTCTCTGTACTAGCCTGTTAAATGTTATTTTCCTAAAGCTTCAGGGATGCTAAATCCATTTAGGTAACACTAATCTACATTATCTGTTTGACATATATCATGATCAAGCTGACCTCATTAAATCATAGTTATACCTGATATAATAATGCCTAAAACGATTATAATATATTGCTACCATTAATATTCCTAATATTATTTTCCTCAATAATTTCTACAACCAATATTTGCCCAGCTCTTACAACAACAAGCCTCTTAACTCATAGTAATTTATACCACTGTAAATAATCCACTAGTTATGAATAATTATTAAGTATTACTATGCCCCTGTGTGCCAAATTACTTCCTAACCTGTGGAACACTCTCTCTTTATCGTCTGCTCATCATCATCATCAAGTGCCGTGCCGGCTGGCGTAGGCGTTCATGGCTCTCCATAGATCTCGGTCTTTGGTTTTCTGGATCAACTCTGGTGCTGATATTCCTCCATGCCACCGTCTCAATCCATCCAGCATCACTTCTCTTGGTCTACCTCTGCCTCTCTTCCCCTCGATCTTTCCAGTTGTTACGATGTTCTCCAATGCCTCTCTTCTCATCACGTGACCGAAGAAAGATGTTTGTCTCTGTCTTATTGTTGTATATAATGTTCTAGTTTCATTAGCCTGTTTCAGGCAGTCGTCGTTAGTTACTCTGGCAGTCCAAGGAATTCGCAACATTCGTCTCAGGAACCACATCTCTGTTGCTTCTAATTTCTTCTTAATTTGTTCATTTACGTTCCAAGATTCACTGCCGTACAGCAAAACTGGTTCTACATAGCATTTCAGCACTCGCTTTCTTACATTCAGTGATAGTGACTTATTGCATAAGATACTCTTCATTTTCTGAAATGCGGCCTTTGCCTGCCCTATTCTGCTCCTAATCTCTGTTGTACATCTTCCATCTGATGTTATAAATGCCCCTAGGTATCTAAAATTATCATCTTGGTTAAGGATTTTCCCTTCTATGTCACATTTTGATGTTACCATTTTCTTTGATATTACCATTGTTACTGTTTTCTTGATATTCAAGGAGAGTCCTTTCCTTGCACTCTCTGTTACTACAACGTCTAATAATTGTTGTAGGTCTGTTGAATTATCTGCCACCAATACTGTGTCATCTGCATAGCGTATATTATTTATATTATAACCTCCAACTAGTATTCCTGGCATCTCTTTGATCTCTCTCATTATTACTTCGCTATACAGGGAGAAAAGATCTGGTGACAAGACACACCCTTGTCGTACTCCTAGCTTTATCCGTTCGTAACTACCCTCTTTATTTCCCATTTTAATTGCTGCTACTTGGTTCCAGTAAACATTCTTTATTATTCTTAAATCTTTTCCATCAACGTTGATATCTTCCAACATTTTAATCAGTTCATCATGTTTTACTTTATCAAATGCCTTAGTATAATCTATGAAGCACAAATATATGTCTCTCTGTTTCTCTATTGACCTTTCTATTAGTGTCCGTAATGTATAAATTGCAATGTTTGTGCCCTTTCCTTCCACAAATCCATACTGTTCTTCACTAATTTCCATTTTTATTTTCTTTTTGATTCTTCTCATTATGATTCTGAGTAGAAGCTTAGTGATATGGTTTATAAGGTTAATTGTACGAAAATCTTCACAATCAATTGCTCCTGGTCTTTTTGGTATAGCTATAAATAAAGATTTCAGCATATCACTGGGTAAATATCCACTGCTGTAAATATCATTCAACATTTTGGTTAATATATCTACTCCAAATTCTCCCAATACTTCTAATTCTTCTATTGTGATTTCATCTGGCCCAGCTGTTTTTCCTTTCTTCATACGTTTCATAGCGTCAGCGACTTCTTCTTTCAGAATAGGTGGACCTTCTAAGTTACTATCTTCTGTTAATTCTCCCCTTTCTCCTTCATATAATTCTCTTATATACTCATTCCACCTCTTCATTATAGCATCTTCCTCTAATATTATCTTTCCTGTTTTTGATTTCAAACACCCTGTATTTATTCTTATTTTTCTTCCTGTAAGCTCACTGATTTTTCTGTGCATATTTTTTGTATCTTTAATGGAATTTAATTCAATTTTTTTGCATTTCTCGTTTAACCAACTTTCTTTAGCCTTCCCACATTTATCTTTTATTTCTTTATTTATCTTAGCGTATTCTTGTTTGTAATTTTTACTCTGTTTTCTTTTGTCCATCAGTTTTAAGATATCTTCATTCATCCATTTTTTTCTTAGCTATTTTGCCTCTCTCCGGTAATACTTCTTTGCTAGTTTGATGAATGGAGTCCCTTAACATTTCCCATTGTTCATCTATACTCTGTATTTTAGTTATTGCATTGTACCTATTTTTCACAGTCACTCTGTATTGTTCTTGCATTTCTTTATCTATTTTCAGAACCTCTTTATTAAGTCTCATGTTCTTAACCATTTTTTCCCTCTCTTTAATCTTACTTTTATTTGTCCAGATAGTGGTACATGATCACTATTACAGTCAGCACCAGGCATTGTCTTTACATTAATTAAAGCATTTCTAAATCTTTTATTAATTAGTATGTAGTCAATTTGGTTGCGTATTTTCTTATCAGGGCTTATCCATGTGTACAGTCGTCTTTTATGGTGTTTAAACCATGTGTTTCCAATTATCATCTCATTGATATTTGCCCATTCTATTAGCATTTCCCCTCTTTCATTTCTTGTACCTAAACCATAATTCCCCACTACATCCTCCATTTTTCCCTTTCCTACTTTTGCATTAAAATCACCAAGTATTATTTTTATTTCTTGTGATCCAATTTGAGCCATCGCCATTTCTATTTCGTCGTAAAAGTGCTGTATTTCTTCATCACTACTGCTTGCTGTTGGTGCATATACGTGTATAATATTTATGTCTATTGGTTTGCCTTTGATTTTTACCATAATAACTCTATCTGAAATACACCAGTATCCATTAATTGACTTGGCTGTTTTTTCGTCTAATATTATTCCTACACCTTTTTCATGTGTTTTCCCTCCAGAAAAAATTATTGTGTGATTGTCAGCTATAATTTTGCCCGATCCCTTCCATCTCATCTCACTAACGCCTAGTATATTCATTTTCATGCTATCCATCTCTCTTAGAACATTGGTCAACTTTCCTAGCTCATTTAATGTCCTAACATTCCATGTTCCTACTCTAAATTTATTTATTTTAGTTATGATTTTGTCATCAGTAGCTGGATGACGGTCTGGTGTCACCTGTGGCTCATGACTGTCCCTACCGGACGAGGATGCCCTAAGACAGCCATTAACGTCCTTCACTAACTTTGATTTATGTTTTGCCATGAAGTCTTGGGAAGATAATGTGGTGGTTTCCCCTTGCCTTCCACATTCACACGGTGGTCTTTTAACTCTGCCTTTGACAGCCATTTCCGACTGTAAGGACAAGTGAGTGCCCTGCCCTGCTCAGGTGCAGAGTTGTCCACTTATTCCGGTGGATACTCGGTCCCCAGAGCTGTGTTAGCCACACCGTGGTGTGTTTCCATCCTCTACCACGGGGAGGTGCAGTTGGGATTTTCCCTTCATAAAGTTATGGTCTCTGACCAAAACTCTCCAGTACTTTTAGAGGACTATAACTAAACTAATATAGACAGTGTAACTGATTTTGTGGTTTCCCTATGTAGATATCCCAAGGTAGCAAAAGTGGGATATACAATGAGTAGGGGAAAGTAACCAGGATGATGGGTAATATTTATAACATATGTAGAGCAGAGAAGAGTACTTACATGTTAAGTGTGGCTTTACTGAGGGTAGGAATGTGATTTAGTGCTGCGTACGACCCTTCGCAGAGATATTAATATGTAGTTGTCATGTGACATAACGCGTAAGATAGCAAAATTTATAACCGGTGTATCATAGGAAGAATGATGGGGAAAAGAGGACACAAATGTACATCTTTTGCCTATTAACACAGAATAATACATTGAGGTGGCATTAGACAACACTGGATGACATTAGTGTGTAATAATGATATCAGATATATTACACTGGTTATTATATTAGTACTGATGTTCTGCATCCAGCCATGGACATTTTTGTTGTGTACTTTCACTTGATACTATTGTGTGGTTATTTTATGAGCTGTCTTAGTAGCCTCAGAGTTCCTTGGTTGAGTTCCTGTGTAGTACATGTTTATCTTCAACTTTCTGTAAATGTTGCGATTCTTTTATGTGCAAGTGTTACATTGTCACATTCTACAAATATGGTAATTCCACTGGGTATATGTGTCCATTGCTTTTCACGGTTGAACATGTTTTACTTGTCGGCTAGTAATGTGTAATATCATGCGGTAATGTGTGTGGTGTCATGTTGTTGATATCCTTTATCATAAAATGGACATTGCAGGAGAGGTGTGCCCTGTGTCATATGGCATCCCTTATGGGTCTAGGTGTTTAAATGTCAGGATGGTGAGTGATGGCTAATTCTTGACATAAGTCGCATCAGGGTGCAACTGAGAGGACATGATGATAGACTGGTGGATTTCAATTCTGGTTTCATTGGGGGAACATCAATGGATATAGTATTTGGAGTTTTTGAAACCGGTGTTGGTGGGAGTGCAGGGGTCACCTGGAGAGTGGAACCCATCAGGTATGACATGCATGGACAGAGCAATTACTGTTATAAATGAGGCTATGTTAGTTGTTATCAATGACTGGGTGTAGTGATGTAGGTACCGGATTAAGAACTACATGGATGGGCATTGTCTTATGAGTATCACATGATGATGACTATGGTTGTGATGGTGGCTATGATGGTAGCGGTCATGTGATGATGATGGTAGCCATGATGAGGATGATGATTATTATATCCGCCAGGGGCTGAAGTGGCCTGTAGTAATCGAGGCGGATGTATGTAGACTATTGTAATTTAAACCACAATCAGGGTCATGGTGTAGGATTGAGGATGTGTGGTGAGTGTGTAGAAAACATGGGATGATGTTGAATAGGTGCTCCCTGTCATTTATATTTTATGTGGAGCATATCCTATAACCTATTCATATCATTGTTGTCTAGTTGAAGCATCGTGTGGTTGGTGTGAATTTACACAGTCCATGTCTATGTTTGTGCCACAAAGACATTGTTTACATACACCAGTGTTGTAGTGGTTGTCCTATGAAGTCCATGTGTTGATGCAAATAATGAGTCATTGATGATTATTAATTAGATGTTGTGTTTGTTTGCAATGTCTGATGAATGTTAACCCAATTCAGTGTTGGGTTTGTGTTTGCCTACAATGTCTGATGTATGTTGGCCAGGTCAGTGTTGAGATGTTGTTTGCTCGTGATGTAAGTGAATCTAATGAATGTGTCAGGATGTTGCGTCTTGTGCCTATTCGTCACAAGTACAAGAGTGTCTGTCTTACGTAGAGAGACTGGGTGTTGTTGCTGTCTTGTTGGGTCATCATGTTGAGATGTTTGACTTGTCTTTGCTTAATATTTTTGTTGGTTTTTATTTTATCTACAGGAAAAGCCAGAATTCTAGTTTTAGATTTTAGATTTTCCTGGGTTTTTTAGTGGACTAGAAGTTTTTGGTAAATTAGTTTTAGTGAATTAGTTGTTGGTGAATTAGTTTTTGGTGGATTAGTGTTTGGTGGATTAGTGTTTGGTAGATTTGGAGTTTTTACTGGATTAGAAGTTTTTGCTACACTTAGGAATTTTTTTTGTTGCATTAGTGTTTTTGCTGTTTGGTTTTTGCGGTATCCTAACTTCCTTGTTGATGCTACATGTCTGTATATTATTGTGAAGTTCAGAAGTTTAATAAACAAATGATGCTTGTGTTACTCTTACTTTGTCGTTTAGTTGATAGACTCTTGTTATAGTCATTGGTGTTAGAACAGCCCTTGGAGTAATTCTTTGTTGATCACCATTATCTCCGGTACTGTTCAACGCCTACACAGTGAGAATAACCAGTGAGCAGATCACTGGACCTGGCAGGACATTGTCATATGCCGATGATGTTTTAGTGTATCGTCAGGGTAAGGATAGAGAGGAGGTTGCTGTGGAACTACAAACCGAACTCAATCGCATAAGTACTTGGTGTGATGAAGCTGGGGCAATGGTCAACCCAACAAAGGCAACAGTGACTTGGTTCTCGTTGAATAATCATATTGTCAACAATCCAACACCAACTGTAATGCTGTGTTCAGAGACGGTGGAAAGAACGCAGGCAATGAATTACCTGGTGATACGGTTTGATCGAAGCCTTGAATATAATGTGCACATACACCAGGTGATAACAAAGGCCAAGCGGGGTTTGGCAGCGATGCGGGTGATGGCGGCAGCAAACTGTGAGCAGCGCCATCTATGTCTTCTGTACGAGGGGCTGGTCATGTCTGTTTTGGAGTATGCAATGGCAATCCTGACTCTCAGCCATAAGCAGATAGAAAGGATGGAAAGGATACATAATGAAGCTATGCGCATTATTCTTGGATGTACAAGAGATACAGCATGCAGGGCGATTCGCTACCTTCTTGATTTTCCAACCATTGAAGAGAGAATACAAGTTTGCAGGGCACGCGCCTAGCTCAGAATTAACGCAAACACACAACATCCACTGCATAGTGAAATTAGGAAGGTGAAGGGCAGCAGGTTAAAAAGAGGACGGTCGTGGATGGGTCAAGCCGAAGACATTCTTCAACAGGTGTGTTCACTTGAGGACTTAGAACCTGGCGAGGAGTGGGTGCAAGTGCCAACAGACTTCTGCACATCCTTTTCAGTTTGCATCCATCTAGATAGAAAATGCAGACAAGAAAATTCGGCTGCTGTTGAGGCTGAAGTTCAAGCGTTGATTTTCGAGAATTCGCTAGACGGTGACGCGGTCATCTACACAGATGGGTCGGTCGTCCGACATGTGAGAAGCTCATGGGCCTTTACAGCTCGGGCCGGAGGGAGAATTGTGAAGGAGGACTCTGGTGCTTTCACTGAAACCACAAGTAGCCTGACCATGGAAGTCATGGCAGTAAGTAAAGCAATAACATGGCTCGAGACACAGACATTCACTAGGGCTTGTTTCCTTAGCGACTCAATGAACATGATCAAGATGATAGAGGAGGGGTCGATCCGAAGAGAATGGTTGCTGCCTCTGGAGCGGTCTCGGCTGGCAAAGATTAGTTTCATCTTCGTGCCAGGGCATGCGGGAGTAAAAGGAAATGAGCAGGCTGACAAGCTCGCAGGTGAGGCTACTGTGGAGGGCGGACGCGCCATGGACCAGGCTGACATTCTGAATGCTCTACGAGAAGTAAGACTTTTGCGAGAACCAAGTGACGACTGTGAATCTACAACAATGGCCAGACTGCGAGAGCGGCAAATTAAAAGAGGGGTGGCCAAACAAGAACACTACGCAGGAAGCCAAAGAAGATTGATAAACCAACACAGAACTGGCGTCGTTAGCCGCTACACGCTGCGGGATTTGCTGAGGAGGGGATCCGAGCACTTATGGACTGAATGGTTCGATGTGCAATGAGGATGATCTGTCGACTAACTAACTAACTAACTATACCTTTTTGAAGCACAAACTATCGTCTGTCAAGACGGCAAGGTGCCAATGGACCAATGATATGTTAGATTGCTCTGTAACTATGTTAGATTGCTCTGTAACTATGTTACATTACCCTGTAACTATGTTAGTTTGCCCTGTAACTATGTAATCATTTACTGTGATTAACTTGTATTAATTATTTCTTTGTTTTTCGTCTCTGTAGAAATAATTCGGTACATAGGTAAGTTAATAAATATAATGTGTACGTGTGTCTGTCCGTTTCTCTTTTTTTCTATTCATCTGTCTGTCTGTTTGTCTGTCTGTGTGTCTTTATCTCTGTGTCCATGTATGCCATTACGTCTATTTCTGTCTTTTTGGCTGTATGTCTGTCTGTATATCTGTTTGTTTTCATGTATGTACGCATAAGTATCAGCTCAAGTATATAAAGCTTGTGTTGTTAGCACACTACTCTATGGGTCTGAATCCTGGACCCTGTACTCAAGACAGGAAAGGAAGTTGAATTCCTTCCACATGAGATGTCTGAGACGCATCCTGGGCATATCTTGGAAAGAGCACATAACAAACAAACATGTGCTTGAAAGAGCAGATATTACCACAGTGCACACCCTCCTCAAGCAGAGACGCCTCCGGTGGCTGGGCCACGTATCTCGAATGGAGGATGAACGTATTCCCAAAGATCTCCTATACGGAGAACTAGCCACAGGAAAGAGGCCAACCGGAAGACCCCAAATGCGATTTAGGGATGTGTGTAAACAAGATATGAAAACCCTTGGAATAGATCCAGACACGTGGGAAAGAGTTGCAACAGACAGATGCTCCTGGAGAAGAGATGTACGAAACGTACTGATGCTCTTTGAGCACAATCTGATCCAACAAACTGAGGATAGGCGGCACAGGCTTAAAACGCAGTCACTGACTGCGGGACTTGCCTCGTGTGACAGGGATTGTCACTCTCACATTGGACTACACAGTCACCAGCGGTGCTGTCAGGTACCTCCCCAGCGGCACAACTCTATAGTCCTTCAGGACTGAAAGTGGCCTACTACTACTACTACTACTACTACTACTACTACTACTACTACTACTACTACTACTACTACTACTACTACTACTACTACTACTACTACTACTACTACTACTACTACTACTACTACTACTACTACTACTACTACTACTACTATGTACGCATCTATGTTTGTCTATACGTCTGTCTGTACGTCTGTCTATAAGTCTACCTTTTCGTCTGCATGTATAATTGCATTTTTGTCTGCCTGTAATGTCTTCTTAACTTTAAAACACATTTTTACAATCATTTTACAATAAACACAAAGGAATGTTGAATATAATTTTGTAATGAAATCAACATTAACATTCACATGTTTAAGTTAGGATAGTTTACATTTCTGTGATGTCATTATTCAATATTTGCAAGCGTCCTGTCCGTCTAGATCAGTGGTTGTCAACATTTTTTGGCCTATGCACCCCTTCATCATATGCTCAGAATGTTATCCCCCCCCCCGTTTCGTAATTCCTTCCATAACCTCCCCCCCCCACCCCTTACAGTATACCTAAAAATGGAAGCTAAATTTACTAACACCTACTAGAACAAGTCTAGACGTCTACGTAAAACGTGATTTTCGGGTCTACTTGCGTTATAAAACGAATTTCAGAAGAGCGATAAGAACAGAACTGTAAAGTATGGAGGGAAATACAATATCAAGTAATCGGTTCTTGTATTAACGCGATCTTGCAATAATCTTAATCCCCCCCCCGGTAAACCCTAACCCCCCCCCCCCCCCCAACGGGGTGGGGAGGGGGGAATTCCCCACCGGTTGAGAACCACTGGTCTAAATGTTCACATTTTAAACTGTTGTAAAGAATTCGGCATTATGTGTGTCCAGGTAGCGGTTTCAACCCCTACACCTGTCAGCTAAACTAAAATGTTGACTTCTCTTCCTCGACTTGGGGACGTCAAATACAAGTACCCCAGAAGTAGTAGTGCCTGATGGACACTGGTAATAGGGAAAGCTAATCCACAGGCACAAATCAGTCCAGTGCACTAGAAGTAGCTGCGCGTGAATAGACTATGTTTGAGTTCCAAACGAGCGGGTGAAACATTAGTTAGTTAGTCGCGGTTCCAACTTCACAGCAACGGGTAGTCCCCATTATGCTCCGTTCCTGTGCCAGTGAATATCACACAAAACGCTCCCCACTGCCCAAGTGAAAAGTGGAAAAGACAGGAGTCTCGACAAACAACAGCCCGTACAGATACACTGTGCATAATGCCGCCGCCAGAATGTCAACACAAAAGTCCCCCACGAAACACCCAGTTCATCTCTGAAGGAATCGGCTGTCATTTTCCCATCTGGATGTTTCCTGGATGTTCACCCACACAGTCAATGAAATAAAGTTCATCGTCGATGGCAGTGGCAGTCAACCAGAAGCTCAGCAGCCACATTTCTTCATAAGGCAAAAACTGGTCATTCTGGGACATAGCCATCCGCCATCGCTCTGAACATGCAGTCACGTTCCAAAAATCCTTGGGCAGATTTAAAAGCACTTCACATGAAACTCACAGCTCATAGTGTCGCGCCACGCACTCACTCAGTAGCAGGGCGACGGAACCATCAAGCCTCCTTAGTCGCCTCTTACGACTTGCGTGATTAGATACAAGTGACACACTTTATCGAAGATAGTTGAAGTGGTTCGCAATAATTCTATTGTTTGTTTCTTGCAGAGACCAGACGGCCCTCCAAATCGGAACGGCTGGAAGAGCAGCACTTATACGCTAATATTTAATTTGTAAACTCCTCTAAACTGTACAATATTGAGTCAGGAACCGGTATCACAGCACCCGGGACATTCGCATACATGCTTCGTCCTCATTTTCCACAGCCAGCGAAGAGTTCCCATACTAATGGTACTAGTTTTAGTCTAATTATGTGTCCGTCTGGTCTTTCCTCGGAGTGCTGATGTCGGCCAGATCCTCTGGTCACTCCCTGCTTCACCATTGTCTCCAGGCCGTGATAATCTATCTGTTCTGCCATAGTTTATACATGTGCCAAATTGAATAATAAAGTTGTGTAATATTACAGATGTGTTTACTTTGTGAATGTTCCGAGCTAGTTAATTGCATATCCTTTACAGGACGTAAAGTCAACCCCGGCGTTTTATAGGCTGCTTGTAATGTGATTTCTAGATTACGTTAGTTGGCTTGGATTGCTTTTCTGAAGAACCGACGCTCTTATCATTGTATCGAAACCAACGCAAGGCGGTCTGCTTTCAAATCGCTTGCAGCTGTGTTTTGAACGCGGTATGCGGGATTACGAATGGCATTCATGACCTCTTTTGCCACAGAACCTGCGAGATATTCCGAGATCATTGTGACTTAAAAAAAAAAAAAAACAGTGCTTAAACAATGCACAATTCTTTAATTTTTGTAAAGGGGGGGGGGGTGAACACAGCTTTGAACAGTGGGTTAAACAATTGGTTGAACAATAGATTGAACAGTGGTTTGAACAATGGGCTGAACATGAAATAGTACAACCTGTGGAGGACACTTGACTAGATGTACCGTGCCGAGTTGCGGCCTGCGACCACCATTCCTGAGAAGAATACTCAACCTATCAAGGAGGGAGAAACTCAGAAATGGTGAAATTAGGACTGAGGTGGGGGTTATTGCAGCGCTAGGTTTCATTATAAAACAGCAAGTTAAATAGCTCGGCCACATAAACAGGCTACCTAGTTAGTATGACAGTATACCACAACAAGCAATGATGTACGGACCTAATGAAATCAGAAGAAGAAGCCGACCATGTAAACGGTTGGCAGAGGGAATAACAGAGTCCATGGCAATCTCGATATATGAAGCTCATAAACGGGCACTCTCCCTCTGATTATGCTTCACCTCGACACCGCAAAGTACAAGAGGAACAAGATGAAATGAGTTGATGAGACGAGATGGTGAGATATGATGATGATGAGATGAGATGATAGATGAGATGATGAGATGAGATGATTAATAGATGATGAGATGATATGATTAGTTGAGATGATGAATTAATGAAATGAGATGATAATGAGATGACATGATAATGAGATGAGATAATGATGAGATGATAAAGAAATGACAAGATAATGAGACGAGATCATGATGAGGTGAGATGATAATGAGCTGAAAACATGATGATATAAGATGAGATAATGCTGAGGTAATGAGATGATGAGATGTTGAGATGATATAATGAGATGATGATTAAGTGATGAGATATGAAATGATGTGTGAAGACTAGATGATGATGATGATGATGATGAGATAATGACTACTTGATGAAATGATGAGAAGAGATATGATGACGAGATGATGATGAGATAATGATTAAGTGATTGAGATGATGATTAAGTGATGATATGATGATTATGTGATTATTTGAGGAGATGAGATGTGATGACGAGACGATGATATTGAGATGATGATGATTAAATAATGAGATTATGATTAATTGATGAGATGAGATGTTATGACGAGATGATGATTATAAGATGATGATTAAGTAATGAGATTATGATTAACTGATAAGATGATGAGATGAGATGTTATGATGAGATGATAATGATGTGATAAGATGAGATGACGGAAACAATATGAAATTAGGCAGGATGTGACAATATAACATGAAACAAGGATATCGTAACATCCTGTGAAGAAACAAACAAAAATTACAAGTATGAACTTTACTAAGACCTAAGCCATGTGAACCTACAGGACAGTGGGAACATGAACACAAATAATATACAAGTGGCTAAGAAAATAAATAATACATTAAAAAAATATTACGTGTCCTAAGTTTGGGTTATAATAAAATGTCTCAAGAACAATGCAGATATGACTGATTATACATTTATTGTAAGTCTTCATCTAGTGGGCTGTGTCGCACTGTATCACCAAGCCTGTGCCTCGATACATCCGACTTCGACAGTCATTGTTTCGGGTTTACTTTCCCTAGCAGGTTTGTGTGTCTCTTCGTCTGGTCCCTAGCCTTTGACTGTCCCCAGTCTACCTACAAGGCAGCAGGTTTATGCCTCTCTTCGTCTGGTTCCTAGCCTTTAACTGTCCCCAGTCTACCTACAAGGCAGTAGGTTTGTGTGTCTCTTCGTCTGGTTTCTAGCCTTTGACTGTCCCCAGTCTACTTTCAAGGCAGCAGGCTTATGTCTCTCTTCGTCTGGTTTCTAGCCTTTGACTGTTCCCAGTCTACCTACAAGGCAGGAGGTTTGTGTCTCTCTTCGTCTGGTCCCTAGCCTTTGACTGTCCCTAGTCTACCTAAAAGGCAGCAGGTGTGTGTCTCTTTTCGTCTAGTTCCTAGCCTTTGTCTTTCCCTAGTCTACCTACAAGACAGCAGGTTTGTTTCTATTCGTCTGGTCCCTAGCTTTTGACTGTCCCCAGTCTACCTGCAAGACAGCAGGTGTGTGTCTCTTTTCTTCTGGTCCCTAGACTTTGACTGTCCTCAGTCAACCCACAAGACAGCAGGTGTGTGTCTCTTTTCGTCTGGTCCCTAGCCTTTGACTGTCCCCAGTCTACCTACAGGACAGCAGGTGTGTGTCTCGTTTCGTCTGGTTCCTAGTCTTTGACTGTCCCTAGTCTACCTACAAGGCAGCAGGTGTATCTCTATGCTCGTCTGGTCCCTAGTCTTTGACTGTCCCCAGCAAGTGTGTGTCTCTCTTCGTCTTGAATCGCCCTTGATCCGTCCGCCATGGTGAGATCCTACCAGTAGCTACGCTACCGCCAGCATAGCTCTTGAAGTCATCGGAACATGGAAAGAAACCCCTCTACCAGTTCACGGTAGGCACACAACCTAAAGATAAATAATCTTAAAATTTATGAAGACTTCAACACGCACGTGTCTTCACCAATCTGCCATTTAAATCTGTGATTTAAAGACAAAGTAACAGTTATACATTTGATAGGATGTGTGAAGTATTTGAGCTAGCAGAATTCATTACGTTGCTGTAATATAGATGGAGCTTGTCATGTCATATGTTGATCTTGTCATGTCATATGTTGAGCTTGTCATGTCATATATTGAGCTTGTCATGTCATGTGTTGAGCTTATCAAGTCATATGTTGAGCTTGTCATGTCATGTGTTGAGCTTGTCATGTCATGTGTTGAGCTTGTCATGTCATGTGTTGAGCTTATCAAGTCATATGTTGAGCTTGTCATGTCATGTGTTGAGCTTGTCATGTCATTTCTTGAAATTGTCATGTCATATGTTGAGCTTGTCATGTCATGTGTTGAGCTTGTCATGTCATTTCTTGAAATTGTCATGTCATGTGTTGAGCCTGTCATGTCATATGTTGAGCTTGTCGTGTCATGTCTTGAAATTGTCATGTCATATGTTTAGCTTGTCATGTCATGTGTTGAGCTTGTCGTGTCATATGTTGAGCTTGTCATATCATGTGTTGAGCTTGTCATGTCATATGTTGAGCTTGTCATGCGGTAAAATCTCCGTCGGTGAGCAAGCACGACATGAGGCTTCTGATCATCAGAAGTTCTCCCCCTTCGACGAATGTTTCGGCCCGTTTACCTTCCTGGCACTCTCAGGGGGTGGGTCCGTCTGGGTCAAGACTCCAGACGTTTTTCTGCTGTCGTGCGTATCTATCGAGTCTGTCCCTTGTTGACTTCGCTTTATGTGACTGCCCAGAGGCCATCTCACCCTTAGGGGAGGGGAGCCGAACATTGAGCACCCGGTGCATATTAACGTTGACACTGCACCGTGACTTGCCATGCGAAGGCCAGCTTCTTCCCCCGGTAGTTGACCGCAGTCTTCGCTACTGTACTGGTGGCTAGCAATTATTTTGACAGTGGACGTCACTGCTGCCGCGTTGCCTTCTTCGTGCCCCATTCACGGCTGGCGGATCCAGCATCCTACGCGCTCCAAGCGGAAGGCAGCTCTTCCTCTGGGCTCATTTTATTAAGGCTTGGGTCTCTCCATCGAACCTAGCTATCGCTGCTGGGCGTGGTCCTTGCAAGACGTATTGTTCCACCCCACGCCGTCGTTGTCGGCGCTTACCTACAGAGGCTAGACTTTTGGCAGACATTTCAATCCGGGTGATCGCTACACGCAGCTTGGGTGCTCTGTTCTTTCCTGGTGGCCGCGTTGGCACGAGACCGTGCCTGTTGTTTCAGTCTCATTGTGAGGTTGTAATCTTCTGGAGAGGTCTTTATGTTACTGAGGTTGTTCTTCTTGAGAGATTGTGACTCACACTGCAAGCAAAGTTGAACCATTTACTGCGTATCCTTGTCCCAGCCTGTATTGCGCTTGCTCAATAACCAGCTCGATGCCTTCTCCGCTGCCTCGCCCAGTCCGTTAAGTTCCCGGGTTCTTGCTTGTCCCTGTACATCAAGTTGTTTCACCACGTTGTATGCAGAGTTGGTAACAAGGACTCTCGCACCTATCTCAACGGCGAAAAGCCTGATTGTATATCTTTATTGTCTCAGGCTTGCGACAATGTCATTGTATTTCACCATCGCATGGGTGTGCTGCTCCTAGACTCTTTACGCAAACTGAACAGTCAGCTTGATTAGTACTAACTGTTGAGTCGATGGAGAGGACACTACAATGTCTGGTCCCAACTGAAACTACAGGATTTCCGCTGCGTATTTGCCACGACCCTGCAGGTCTACTGTCTGCTCCCAGTCTTCAGCGCCCCCGACGATGGATTGCAGGCTGTCAGGGCAGTCGACTCTGCTGTTTGACTTTTGTCCAGATTTTACGAAGCGTATTCACCCGGTTCTGACGAGTGTCCCCCTTTTTTCCTGGAGTCTTGCTACATCCAATATGACTGCCAGTTCGGTGAGAACCTTGTTGTGACGCCACGTGAATCTGCCTTGCCCACGTGCCGCTCTTCAAACAGACAGTACGTGTTCTACGGTAGGCGCCCTCTTTGTCTGCGTGTTGCTTCACAGGGCACATGTTGGATCTTCGGATAAACCCATCTAACCAGGTTGACAGCTGATGGCAGGAGATCGTAAAGTTATATGACAAGAAAGCTTATTCTCAATGGCGGCAAGCGCCATATATCGTTCCACAAGAGGGACTTCTGCTGAGTTCCCTCCCATGACACCCACTGACCTGCTGCGGCAGCTGCACCGTTGTTTGTCCTCGCTTCTCGTCTTCGCCATCGCGAATCGCCTGGACTACCATGTTTCTGCGCTGATTGGCCGACGCCTTTGACCACCACTGCGTGTCGCTTTGTGTCTCTGAGTGTGTCCTATCACTTCCTTTAGCTGAAGCGAACTTTGCGCCGATTCGACTGCTTCGGCAACCTTCCATTTCCTTCCCGTCCTAAGCGCCGGCTGGGAGCCGCTCACTGTTTCATTTTGGATCTCGCGCAGCATCATCGCGAGCCTGGCTTTTCCCACTTTGTATTCCTCAACAACAGACGTGAACGGGAGCACAAGTTTGGACTTCTTAGAGTACAACGCTACGACCGACAGACCTGGTGGCACTCCCAACCATTTCCTTGTGGCTTTGCTGACTTTTTCTCTAAGGCCTCTACCGTGTTCGTGCACACATCATAGATGAGTAGAAGCCATAGCAGCTTCGGGATCAGCATGAACTCTAAGCACCAGATCTTGAATTTTCCAATGAAATTTCCAACGTCGTATGTTGAGCTTGTCATGTCATATGTTGAGCTTGTCATGTCATATGTTGAGCTTGTCATGTCATATGTTGAGCCGGCATTGTGG
Organism: Cepaea hortensis; assembly: GCA_963921405.1. NCBI lineage: Eukaryota > Metazoa > Mollusca > Gastropoda > Stylommatophora > Helicidae > Cepaea > Cepaea hortensis. Next base: position 181,818 of record CAWUFQ010000354.1, on the reverse strand, counting down.
CAAAGGGGTTACCGACGCAATTCGTCATCCCGCATACCGCTTTCAAAACACAGCTGTGGAGGATTTGAACGCAGACCGTCTTGCATTGATTTTCTTAAAAAGTATGAGTGTCAGTCCTTTAGAAAGCAATAACAAACTACTTAACATAAACATGTCAAGATATCATAAAAAAGCCAAAAAGCTGGGGTTGCCTGTGTCGTCCTGTAAAGGATATACAACTAGCTAACTTGTTATGTGGGATGTGCCTGACGAGGTACACGAAATATGCCAGGCAAAACATTATGCAGTATATTGTTTGTGTGTTTGCTTACTGTGTCCCAGCTGTCCAGGGAGAATGTCCGTTGGAATGTGTCCATCTGGCCTGCGGTATACAGGGCAAAGTTACCACATTTTGGTTTGTCTACGAAGTTTTGCAAGGTTATTTGTCCAATGTGTGATAGCACTGTAGTGGCAAATGGTTGTTTGTCCAGTGTGTAAGAGTACTGTAGTGGTATATGGTTGTTTGTCCAATGTGTGAGAGTACTGTAGTGGTACAGGAAGGCACCGCTATACGTCGCTTCGGTTTACGTCGTTTCGCTATAACGTCGATGTCACAATGGGGCATAATTTCACATTACGTCGCTACGTTCCGCTATAACGGCGTCGCCTGTGTTGCTATGCTGCGGTAACGACGCCATCTTACAGTTTGTGCAGTGCGTTTTTCCAGAATTTTGTCGTGTAATCACCCTATGTTATCCAATGTGTGAGAGTACTGTAGCGGTATATAGTTGTTTGTCCAATGTGTGAGAGTACTGTAGCGGTATATATTTGTTTGTCCAATGTATGATAGTACTGTGGCGGTAAATAGTTGTTTGTCCAGTGTTTGATAGTACTGTGGGGGGGGGGGGGTACGGGGTGTCAGGCATTGGTAGCACCTTTGGTAAGGATGGCTCTCATGTCCTTTCAGGACCTATCCCCCACTGGTCCAAGTCTGACACCCAGCTCGTGCCTGTGGCTCCTAGTAGCTGTCAGCATGCGACAGCGGCCACCCCCCGGGCAACAGCTGTGAGAGGCTGGCTAAACCAGGCATGGGTATCCGATTTGGTGTCAAACCAAGAGGTAAACTAGGGTATGCCTACCCAGCATGTGAAGACAGAATTCGGCAGACTGCGCGGAAGAAATCATTCGTGATTCAACGGGCAAGACGGCGTTTACCTGCAAAGCGTTGTGGAACGTAATGAGCACGGCAAGGCACGTAGAGCGCCCTGGTCATCCACTGCACCTGTATTCGTCTCCGATCGTCTCGACTTGTCTTGCCACTGGACTCAGATGGACTCAGGCGAGAGAGTGAGGTCGACGAATTGCGCAACTCTTCCTCACTTTAATCCAAGTCATCGCGCAAGTCATTCTTCATCCAACGTCACATATCACCTTCAAGCCCTGTGGCGATGGGCGAGCGGCAAAGCGGCAGGCGTGGGTACGCTGGCAGCCGTAGTCGCAGATCTGCACACAGGCGGCTCAGGCCATATGGTCGTCTTCTACTGACCGGAGCAGCAGTGGGATTCGGCAGCCCCCTGAGCGACTGAGCAGCCCTCTATAGGAACACACTGCTCACCTCCATAGCATGAGGAAGGGGCTAGAAAAGGTGCCCTAAACACTGTCTGCTTCATCACTACCTAACCAGCTAGCCGCGGTTGGTGGGTACCCTAAACTGCGGTCGACATACAAAGAAAGATAAAACAAGCAAAGCTAAAAGAGTAAACCATATTCCCTTAACAATTGGAACTTGGAATGTACGCACCCTACTTGAAAGAGACGGCGCGTCGGGTCCAGAGAGACGAACAGCACTGATTGGGAGAGAGCTCGGCAGGTACAACATCAACATTGCAGCCTTGAGCGAGACACGACTTGCAGAAGAAGGCCAAATCTGTGAAATTGGTGCCGGCTACACATTTTTTCTGGAGTGGAAGGAAAAGCGAGGAAAGACGCCAATCCGGTGTGGGATTTGCCATTAAGTCGGCCCTGGTCGGCAAATTAGCTGGATTTCCAAAGGCTGTAAACGACAGGCTCATGACCATGAAGTTGCCTCTGCTGAATGGAAGGAAGCACGCAACCATTGTGAGTGTCTACGCACCAACTATGACCAATGAAGATGATGTCAAGAATAAGTTCTATAAGGACCTGCACAATGTATTAACATCTGTTCCCAAAGGAGACAAACTTATACTCCTTGGGGATTTCAATGCCAGAGTAGGCACGGACACCACCTCTTGGAGTGGCATTATTGGAAAGCATGGAGTCGGAAATTGTAACAGCAATGGACTCCGCCTCCTTCAGACATGTGCCGAACATGATCTCCTGATTACGAACACAATTTTCCGTCTCCCCATGAGAAATAGGACATCGTTGATGCACCCTCGCTCGAAACACTGGCACCTCATTGACTATGTCATCGTCAGGAGGAGTGACAGACAAGACGTTCGAGTGACAAAATCCATGTGTGGTGCCGAATGTTGGACAGACCATCGTCTCATTGTCTCGAAAATGAACATCCACATCAGGCCACCACGGCGTCCTCAAGGGGCGAAAATGCAAACAAAGCTAAATGTCACCCGTCTAAACAGCAAGAAAATGCAGCAGTCGTTTGAAAATATGCTGGAAGACCGCCTCAAGCCCAATGCTGAAGCTAAACAGGATACAGAAACAGAATGGAGAGCCCTAAAGGACACGATTTACAACACTGCTATGGAAATCCTGGGTCCAGCCCCCCGAAATCATAAAGACTGGTTTGATGAAAATTCCGAAGACATCAACCAATTGCTGACCGAGAAACATCTTCTCCTCAAGGCACATTTGAATGACCCAAAGTCAACATAAAAAAAAGATGCTTTCAAGAACATTCAGAGAGTAGTGCAGCAGAAACTTCGGCACATGCGGGACTCCTGGCTGAGCAGCAAAGCTGATGAAATTCAGGGCTTTGCTGACAGACACGATATGAAAAACTTCTACGACTCACTGAAAGCGGTCTATGGTCCTTCATCACCAGGCATAGTTCCCCTCCTCAGTGCAGACGGGGGAACATTGGTCACCGATAAGAAAGAAATCCTCCAACGCTGGGCAGAGCATTTCAGCAAAATCTTAAATGCAACTTCCTTCTTCGATGATGAAACCATCAATTGCCTTCCTCAAGTTCCCACCAATGAGACTCTTGATGACCTGCCAACCATAGTGGAAATAAACAAAGCCATCCAGCAACTCTCCAGCGGCAAGGCACCTGGTCCTGACTCCATCCCAGCAGAGATATACAAGGCAGGTGGGCCGGTCCTAACAGAGCAGCTTCACCAAGTCTTCACAAACATATGGATGAACGAGACCATGCCACAAGATTTTAAGGACGCGTCAATAGTCCACCTTTACAAACGTAAAGGAAACCGCCAATCCTGTGACAACCACCGAGGCATCTCCTTGCTTTCAATTGCAGGGAAGATACTCGCCAGAATTCTTCTCAATCGCCTCACAGCCCATCTCGATCAAGGTCTTCTTCCTGAGAGTCAATGTGGCTTCAGAAAAGAACGTGGAACTGTTGACATGATTTTCGCTGCAAGGCAGCTGCAAGAGAAATGTCAGGAACAGAACTGCGAAATGTTCTCCACTTTCATTGACCTTACGAAGGCTTTTGATACAGTCAGCAGAGAAGGACTGTGGAAGATTATGGCAAAATATGGCTGTCCAGGAAAGTTTGTCCAAATAGTGCGGCTATTTCATGACGGCATGCAGGCAAGAGTACAGGAAAATGGTGAGCTGTCTGAACCCTTTCCTGTCACCAATGGAGTGAAGCAAGGATGTGTCCTGGCACCAACACTGTTCAGCCTCATGTTTTCAGCCATGTTGATGAATGCCTTCGAGAACGACGACATTGGAATAGACATCAACTACCGTATGGATGGAAAGTTATTCAATCTCAGAAGGCTGAAAGCTAAAACCAAAATTAACAGCGGCACCGTCAGAGAGCTCCTGTTTGCTGATGATTGCGCTCTATACGCCAACTCAGAGGCAGACATGCAACATAATGTTTCAGCTTTCTCACATGCCTGTGCCAACTTTGGGCTCAATATCAACTTGGAGAAGACTGTAGTTATGTACCAGCCAGCTCCAGGGAATAATCACACTGTGCCGAATATCAAAGTGAATGATCATAGACTAAGTGTTGTGGACAAATTTACCTATCTTGGCAGCACCCTGTCACAAGCTGCCACAATCGATGACGAAGTGAATGCAAGAATCTCCAAGGCCAGTGCAGCCTTTGGCAGACTGTACAAGAATGTATGGGACAGAACTGGAATAAGCCTGCAAACAAAGCTAAAAGTCTACAAAGCAGTTGTATTATCCACACTGCTATATGCTTGTGAAACCTGGACTGTTTATCAGCGACACGCTAGGAAATTAAACCACTTCCACACAGTCTGCCTAAGGAAGCTACTGAAGATTAAATGGCAAGACAAGATTCCAGACACTGAAGTCCTAGAAAGAGCATCCATGCCCAGTATTCACACTCTACTGATGAAGAATCAGATTCGCTGGGCTGGTCACTTGACTCGCATGCCAAATCACAGGCTCCCTAAACGAATTTTTTACAGCGAACTGCGTTGTGGTAAACGCTCCCAAGGTGGCCAGAGGAAACGTTTTAAAGACACTCTGAAAATTTCACTGAATGCTTTTTGAATTCATCATGACACCTGGGAGGCTGCAGCCAGAGACCGAAATTCGTGGCGTGCATCATTGCGCAAAGGTGCAGTCATATGTGAGGCAACCAGGACTGCAAGAGCTGTGAAGAAAAGGCAGGACAGAAAAACCACTGCAAGAATTCCTCCTCCAGAGACGGCAAGCATTCTTTGTCCACATTGTCAAAGAACATTTCGAGCCAAAATAGGCCTTATCAGCCATCTTAGAACCCACGGCTCCACACCTTCAACCCCAATGGATGAAATGAATGGTCATCATCATTCTTGATGGACAAACAACAGTACTGTGGCGGTAAATAGTTGTTTGTCCAGTGTTTGATAGTACTGTGGCGGTAAATAGTTGTTTGTCCAGTGTTTGATAGTACTGTGGCGGTAAATAGTTGTTTGTCCAGTGTTTGATAGTACTGTGGCGGTAAATAGTTGTTTGTTCAGTGTTTGATAGTACTGTGGCGGTAAATAGTTGTTTGTCCAGTGTTTGATAGTACTGTGGCGGTAAATAGTTGTTTGTCCAGTGTTTGATAGTACTGTGGCGGTAAATAGTTGTTTGCCCAATGTGAGAGAGTACTGTATCGGTATATGTTTGTTTCTCCAGATTGTGGGAGTACTGTGGCTTTTCATGGTTGTTTCTCCAGATTGTGGGAGTACTGTGGCTGTATATGGTAGTTTCTCCTGATTGTGGGAGTACTGTGGCGGTACGTGGTTGCTTGTCCAATGTGTGAGAGCACTGTGGCTGAACGATATTCAAAGTCTTGTCTGCAGTGTTAAAGTACACAATCCCATATTTTCCTATATAGCGAAAGTGTCCATGACTCACTTCCATACATTGTCACGGGAAAGATGTAACTTCTGAAATATGTTCAAGTATTCTGCTTCCTGGTGTTGACATTAACCTCTGCCGTCACATGATTTGTCTGCGTCTGATGTTTTGTGACCACTCCCCATTCTTGTTCATCATACACGCTATCAATTTAGAGTTGACTCGCTCGTCGTAACCCGGAAATAAACATATCAGAATGTATAAGTTATCATCATCATCATCTTACACTTTTACCGTCAAGTATCTGGTTAGGAATAGTTGGCGCTCCGGCCCCCGATGGATGGCACATGATAGTGTTCTTTTGCTGATCGCACAATGTCTTTGATGTCGTCAATCCATTTTATTCTCAATCGTCCTCGTCAGAGTCCTAGTAGTTGACGGACAGGACAGATCCTGTGAGACAGGACAGTGGCACTACATGACAGGACAAGTACGCCTAAGGACAGACAGTTAGCATGAGTTAACTGACAGACAGCAATCAGCGACGGACTGACTAACCCCGGGTTAAGGACAAGCCAAGGTCAAGACGCAGTACCTGTAATGGAGAAAAGGATGAAACACGAGGCTACTGGACACGTGATGCAAAACGCTGAGAAAAGCGGGACAGACTGGACTGAGCGATGGATGTGAACGGACGTGTCTGAGACTGTAGAGCGATTGTACAGCTGAATTGAACGATTGACAGTTTGCGTTGTGAGAAGAATAACTGAAACAGCCTGTGTGCGCCAGCTTTGAGTAAGACCATAGCGACGTTATGCATGAACGGCTGAATTGCCGAGTGTGACGACTGTTGTGTGTGTGTGTGTGTGTGTGTGTGTGTGTGTGTGTGCTGTGTGTGTGTGTGTGTGTGTGTGTGTATTAAAACTAAACGGTGATACTTAAGAAACCGCTATGTTTACCGGTCTTTGACTGATGTTGTTGTTTTTTTGGTCGTCTGGTCCCATTGGATCGAGTTGAGTGAATACGAGCCGACTAATCCCAAGATCCTTACAGTCTTCTTGTGTTCGTATCAGATCTGCTTTGACGTAGGGTCAAGGCTGGTAGCTGTTGGTGTTCTAGCGAGATGGCCGAACCATGTGATCATCTGTCTTTCAACATATGTAGCACAAGGCGTTGCTCCTGGTTTGACAAACTGTATATACACCGCCACAGCACACGGGTTGGACAGTTCTTGATCTATCTTCGTTGTTTAAACAGTGGTCACAATGACCGAAAGGTTAAAATCACTCGCATTAATACTTCCTTTGCATTAATATGGGTTGAGGTGGGGTTAATGGGTTAATTCCTTACAACGGTCAGTTGGGCTTAAGCGTGGACTTCTCATTCAGAAAGCAGTGGCAACCTACTGAATATAAATGCTGCATGTCATGTGCAGGACGTTATGACAACCCTGGGTTTATTTTCTATTCAACTTTACATTCAGTAGCTTGCCATCGCTTTTTGAACGAGAAAACAATGGTTAAATAAACTAAACACCAGTGTAGAGAATTAACACTACCTGGTCATTAGCGTACCGGCAGTTTAGGAGCTATTGCTTTTATTATTTTAACCACTGCGACTGCCAATGGCTACCTACTGAACGTAAAATGACATAGGACATCATCCAGGGGTTGAACGCAATGTCCTGCACATAACATACAACTTTTTTTGTTTTTAAGAATCGACATTCTAGTACTTCGGACTAAACCATAGACTCTTATTCTCTTTCAGCAAACGTACGATGTAGAAGCTGATAATGCCAGTGATATACTGCGTGTAAGTACACCGGGGTTATCATCTCATACCTCCTTCCTTGTCTGAAGCACACCAACACCCGAGTTGAAGCAATCTTACATATATTGCTTCGACTGTTGTTTAATCTGGTTGCAGGTTCATTTTAATATCTGCCCTAGAAATGTATGACCCCAAAAACATCTGTCCCAAAGACAAGTTGGTTAGTTGCATATCCTCTACAGGACGTCGTAGTCAATCCCATCATTGTTTTGCTGTTTGTGATTTCTTGACAAGAATTCAGGAAATTACTAATAAAACAACAAGTGCATCAACAGGCTGTCTAAAAACTGAAGATGGCAAAATCATAATAGAAAAACATCAGATTCTACATGTATGGACAGATTATGTGAAACACCTTTATGATGATAACAGAGAGGAACCGTATGATATTAGATTTAATAATGAAGGACCGCCAATTTTGACGATGGAGGTTCGAAATGTTCTTAAGCATATGAAAGCTGGCAACCCCCCCCCCCCCCCCCCCCCCCCACCCCCCCCCCCCCACCCCCCCGGTGCAGATAACATCACAACAGAAATGATTAAAGCTTTAGAAGAATATGGACTAGATCAAGTCACCAGACTGCTGAACACACTATATGATACTGGAGATATACCTTCTGAATTATGTAACTCTGTATGTATTGCAATCCCAAAGAAATCAGGAGCCTTCGAATGCGATCAAAATAGAACAATTAGTATAATGAGTCACATCACAAAGTTTTCCTACGAATTTTCATGCAAAGAGTGAGGAAGAAAATACAACCTGAAATAGGGGAAGAACAATGTGGGTTTGTAGAAGGGAAGGGTACAGTAAATGCTGTGTATATGCTGCGAACAGTTACTGAACATGCTATAAAAGTAAACAAGGATATACATCTTTGCTTTAGGGTTAGGGTTAGGCCTACACAAAGGCTTTTGATAGAGTTAGACATGTTAACATGGTGGATGTGCTTACCGATCTACAAAATCATGGGAAAGACATTAGACTTATAAAAAACATATATTGGAAACAACAAGCTGCCATAAGGATTGATAATGAAGTGGGACAATATCAGCCTATTAGGAGAGATGTTAGGCTGGGATGTGTAATATCTCTAGATCTTTTTTTTCCGGTACAGTGAAAATATTGTCAGAAATGTAGAAGATATAAATGGAATCAGCATTGGAGGACGAAACATCAATAACGTTAGATATGCAGATGATACAGTATTGATTGCAGACAATGCACAGGATCTGCAACAATTAGTAGATGCGGTTGTTGTACACGATGAGCAACTGGGGTTAGAATTAAATTGTAAAAAGACACAGGTTATGGTCGCCACTAGGAAGCACGAAGTACCACAATGTAATACACAAGTAAATGGGAATATTCTTCAACAAGTGAATCGGTACAATAATCTCGGAACAGTCATAACTTATGATGGGAGATGCCTTGAAGAGATTAGAATCGCCATGGCGAAAGTAGTCTGTAGCAAGTTGAAAAACATTCTGACTATTAAAAAGATGTCAACTGAAACGAGAAAAAGACTGTTGAGGGGATACATAGAGCCTGATCTTTTGTATGGATGTGAAACTTGGAAATGAGCAGTCAAGCTGAAAAACATCTGATGACTGCAGAAATGCGGTTTTTGAGGAAAATGCAAAGAATACCATGGACACCAATAACCAAGTACTACAGGAGACAAATGACAATAGTAAATTGATTAGAGAAATTAGATGTAGACAGTCAAAATTGTTTGGACATGTTATGAGAAGAAATAGACTGGAGAACTTAGTGACAACTGGCAAGATCGAAGGGAAAAGACCAAGAGGAAGACTGAGGGGAAAATACATAAATGGCTTGACCACATGGCATGGACGAGACAGGAACACTGAGCTGAACCACGACTCTGGTGATCGAGTGAAATGGCGAGTCATGACCACCCACGTTTTCCGGCATGACACATGATTGATTGATTGATTGATACCTTCAGTTGTTTGATATTACTTCTTGAACGACTGTCACTCATACCTTTATCTGAAAATCAACGCAAGGCGTTCTGTTGCCAAATCTCCCGCAGCTGTGTTTCGAACGCGGTATGTGGAATTACAAATTGCGTCCAGAAAAATGTGTCCCAGAAATATCTATCCTAGGAATATATGTCCCAGAAATATATGTCCCAGATATATTTGTCCCTGAAATACATGTCCCAAAAATATTTGCCCCAGAAACATCATCATCATCAAGTGCCTGCTAGCTGGCGTAGGCGTTCATGGCTCTTCACAGATCATGGTCTTTGGTGTTCTGGATCAACTCTGCTGATGGTATTTATCCATGCCACCGTCACAATCCATCCAGCATAATTTCACTTGGTCTGCCTCTGCCTCTCTTCCCCTCGATCTCTCCAGTTGTCACGATGTTCTCCAATGCCTCTCTTCTCATCACATGACCGAAGAAAGATGTTTGTCTCTGTCTTATTGTTGTATATAATGTTCTAGTTTCATTAGCCTGTTTCAGGCAGTCGTTGTTAGTTAATCTGGCAGTCCAAGGTATTCGCAATATTCGTCTCAGGAACCACATCTCTGTTGCTTCTAATTTCTTCTTAATTTGTTCTTAATTCCAAGATTCACTGCCATGCAGCAAAACTGGTTCTACATAGCATTTCAGCACTCTCTTTCTTACATTCAGTGATAGTGACTTATTGCATAAGGTAGGCTTCATTTTCTGAAATGCGGCTTTTGCTTGCCCTATTCTGATCTTAATCTCTATTGTACATCTCCCATCTGATGTTATAAATGCCCTTAGGTATTTAAAATTATCCGCTTGGTTAAAAATTTTCCTTTCTATTTCAATGTCACAGTTTGGTGTCACCATTTTCCCAGAGACTCCGCTACTTTCGCACTGTACGAAATAACAATTCATGACATTTGCGAAAGGAATGCAATTTATTCAGAGCCGACATTTGAATGGCTCTACGAGCGTTAGGTTTCATCATTGTTACACAATATGAATACATCAACGTGATGATAGATGATGCTAGCATTACACAATCTAAATGAACAACCCTATGTTTGCCTATGGCCTAGAAAGCTATCGTATTGGTCAAGGATACGTCTGCTCTCTCTACCGTCTTCAGTCAGTCTGTCCCGCAACACATGGCGTGGACAAGCACGGACACTTTACTCTCCGTGCAGTCGCTATTATTGCGTGCCTGGTCTTGCCAGCACGCCGGCTGGTGAGTTCGAGTAACCTGGCATATCACGGTTACTCGCAAGGCCCAGCAACCCAATTGCTTGGGGAAAGCCCTCGCTCATCTGTACTCGTTGACCTCTGGTCTGACACAAATGTGTCTCCCTGTGAGGTTATTAATAGTACTCGGTGTCTTCCCTGTCTGGTGTCTCTCTACTAGACTAGTGTTAACTCATTACTCCTGTAAGGCCTTATTGGGGATGCTGACATATATGATCAAGAAATTCCAATAAATATCTGTTCAGGAATAATATGTCCCATAAATAATTGTTCCAGACACTGGGGAAGGTTAATCCGGACAACAAATGCCAGAAGAAGTCGAATGTGTCGGCCGAAAGTTGCAAATATCGCAGCTCTGCTGTAAACAGCCACAACGTAATTACGTCAAAAGCAACATTCTGGGCGAACACAGAAGATGAAGAAGAAGATTGTCCCAGAAATATATGTTCCCGAAAAATTTATGTCCCAGAAATATATGTCCCAGAAATATGTCCCAGAAATATATGTCCCAGAAATATGTCCCAGAAATATATATCCCAGAAATATATATCCGAGAAATTTTAGAGAATTTAAATTTTGATGAAAAGAGCCATATTGAATATTATTTATTTAATACAATTTATGTGCATTACATTAGAGCACAGAGGCCTTGAGACTGACTACTTACAGATAAAGTAAAGTCCTACACGCCCTAAGAAGCTATGGGAACATAGTGTGGGACCAATATGTGTATAGAACAAAGGGCACGCGGTGGGTGATGGGGTCCTGTCACACAGGATGCTTTTTCCTGCTATGATATTTCCTGCTAGCTTCCTGGCCTATAGTTTAGCGACTTTTCTCCGTAATCTCGTATACTCTCGTAAGTAACGTGACGACGGTGAGAATCAGCAGTTGTTCGAATGGCGTCGGTAACTTACGGGGTATGTGAGCCGGCCGCTCAGAAAGCAATGGCAAACTACTGAGCGTATTCTTGCCAAGAAATCAACAATCAGCTGAAAGATGCTGGTGTTGACAGAAATGTCCTGTAAAGCATATGCAAAAACCATAGTAAGATGACTCCACTTTGAAGCCAGATTTAAAGATTTGAATTTTTCCCCGCCCCCGCCCCCGCCCACTACTCGACCATGACCCGCGGGCCGGCTCATCGAACTGTCGATTGGGCTACACATATGGGTCTAGCACCATATACTCGTGGCGGATGACGTGGAAATTGATCATCCATCACTTGACTGACTATATAGCTGTTATTGCAGTAACACTCGGCAGGTTCAGGAATATTTTCGGATCCTGGGTCGACATATGATCATAGAATGTTAAAGTTAGTTGCGTATCCTTTACATGACGTCGCAGTCAACACCAGCATGTTTAGCTGTTTGTGATCCCTTGACAAGTTTACGTTCAGTAGTTTGCCATTGCTTTCTGAACGACCGGCAACTATACCATTTCATAAAAACAAACACACACACACAAAGCGGTCTGCTGCCAAAGTACCCACAGCTGTGTTTCGAACGTGTGTATGCGGGATTACGAACTGCGTCCGTAACACCTTTGCCACGGATCCGGCATTATAGAATGCGCACCTGATAATTCTCAGACCCCGTTAGGAATTATCTGAGTATCAAAGGTGGCGAGGAAAGGCATTGGCTGCCTCAGTCAATTATACCGTGGTTTACAATGTTATACAGGAAGGGTTAACAGTTTACACGTCCAAGGCAACATGTTACGTGAATGTGGCTTTAACGAAAATTGTTCACAATATTCAAGGATAGAAAGAATACATCATGTTATTAATCAAAGGCATAGTGTATGGGAAGGCAGAACTCTACAGATCCGTACAGCAGCTTCTCCCGTTTGCTTTCCTTCAGTTTCTATTGTTGACAACTGAACACAACGTTTGTTAATAACACATCTGAGTAGACTGATAAACAAATTGATAACTATTGATGGGCAGTCATGATGACATAAGGACAGAAACAGCCATTAGAGAACAGACTAGAGAATATAGAAACTGAAAGTTTTTGCCACTAGACAGTTTCCTATGTCCCCTCTCAGAAGGGGGAATCCCCTCAATTCAGAAATTGAGAAAACATAATATGTTGTGTTTGACATGACATGATAAAAGGAACGGTTGTCAGAAGTTCACAACAGTAGACAGGAAATTATATACACTGTTAATATACGTCAACGTTTGGATCTCTACTGGTGAACAAATACTTTAGAGAACCACGGTAACATGGTTTACTCCAACTATCAACGGTTACTGTTTCTTCACTTTTGCTGGAGTCTGAATATGGCAGCGGATAACTCCGTTGGTAAAGTATTTCTTTCATTTATTGTATCTCATTATTATCATACTTAAGTGCCTTGCCGACTGGTATCTGAGATCCTTCTTCATTGATTTTTTTTTTTTTTTGCTTTTGCTTCCGCTTGCTTTGAACTCAAGCGTAGTCCATACGTGTGCTAACGTTTCAAGTGAACTGGGCTGATTTTTACTAGCCAATAAGCTTTCCATTTTACCAGTGTCACTCGTCATCAGGCGAACCCCCTCCGACTTCATATGCACTTGCAATTTACGGCCCCAAGTCAAGGACGAGAAGTCAACAGTATAGTCCAACTGAACGGTGAATAGGGTGTAACGGTGTAACCGGGTATAGCTGGGGCGACCATCCCCAACCCAGCACGTCCATAGGTGGCGGATCATGGAACGGCCTCTAGATATGGAGATTAGCTGCGAATACCCAATAAGCAGTCACGGACCAACTGGTGGTGGGGAAAAAGGGCGAGGCGGGATCTCAGGGTGGGATTTGAGTTCCTTAGAAAATACCTCATATGCTCGGAGACGTGCCTGCCACGCGAGTCAGTGGCGCTCTAACCCCTCCCCCGGGTAGGTGGAACCCGTTAGCTCTCTAGGAGACGGAAAACTCCAAATATAAACCCCCAAGTTGAAGGTAGACCAGCGTGCTGAGGAACTGGATGGCCACGGGTAAACTGGTCGTGAAAGATGGACGTCTGGCAGGCGTGCGGGGCGGCACCAGGAGTATGGACTCCTGCGGGACATCCCCTGCCTCTTTCCTAGCATGATTATTTCCTGCAATATCCAAACTTTCCTTATGGGTTTATTTAAATATGGGAATCGTCGCCGGAGCTACGGAGCACATGCTCTGCGCATGACACATCTTTCAGAGGCTAGCGAAGAGAGAGAGAGAGAGACAGAGACAGAGACAGAGAGAGAGAGAGAGAGAGAGAGAGAGAGAGAGAGAGAGAAAGTGAAGAGGAGAAGACGAGGAAATGGTGTGAGAAGAAGGCATAGAAATAGGAGGGCAGGCGCGAGGAGAACAAGACGAAAAGTGGCGAGACTAGGTTTCAACCATGTAAGAGTGGGATACTGGAATTGTTGTAGTGCCAGACAGAGAGGTCCTGTATTGGAGAGGCTAATATATGATTTTGATGTCCTCATGCTCCAGGAGCTAAATACAGACAAATACCATTGCCCTGGGTACGCCAGTTATATAAACCCTACTGGGCAGAAGAGACGTGGACAAGGTCTGCTGGTGAAGGAAGGAGTGAAGCATGTGGTACTTGACTTGAGCCAGTGGAATCACAGTGCAAGAGAGGTCCAGGGTTTACAAGTGGAGATTGGTGGCTTAAGTTGCAACATCAGTTATATAAACCCTACTGGGCAGAAGAGATATGGACAAGGTCTGCTGGTGAAGGAAGGAGTGAAGCATGTGATACTTGACTTGAGCCAGTGGAATCACAGTGTAAAAAAGGTCCAGGGTATAAAAATGGAGATTGGGGGCTTAAGTTGGAACATCATAAATGTATATGCCACAGTCGACTGTTTTGTCAGAAAGGAACACTGGGACTGGCTTAAGGAATTGGAGGAATTACCAGGTGATAGGCTACTCATATGTGGAGACTTCAATGCGAGGTACAGAGATTGGGAGAGTAGTAGAGAAAACTGACAGGAAATTGCCCTTGCGTATGCCTTGGTGGACTCCGATGTGGTCTGCATAAATGATGGTAGGCCGACAAGAATGACAATGAGATCTGGCGATGCAGACACAGCTATTGACGTGGCACTTGTCTTCCAGTCATCAGTCCTTGATGTAAAGTGGACTGTTTTGAATGACCATGGGAGTGATCACATGCCATGCTCAGTCCTGATCTCTAAATCCAGGAAAGTTAAGGCTGGGAGAGCGCGCAAGACCTTCCAGTATGAGTGGACCGACAGCCTTCTTGGAAGCCTCAGACAGGGGGCATGCAACATGACTGTTAAAACTCCTTTTTTGCAGCCCATGGTGGAGACCAGAAGTTGACCGCGCTTGGAAAACAAAGAGAGCTGCAGTGAAACAGCTACGGGAAAAGTTCATGGGGGATGCGTGGTATCGAGGTATGGTGTAGGCCTCGAGTGCTGGAGGTCCCGGGTTCAAGCCCCGGTGAGGACCGGGATTTTTTCACGTGGACTTCTAGTAATAAAATTGCCCCTGGTCACTGGGTAGTGAGATCGGACGACCGTGTGTATTGTTGCGCATGTAAAAAATCTCTTGGCAGTTGGAAATCGAAAAAGAGTAGCCTAACGGCGCTTCCCGGACAAAATTTCTAGTTTAAAATCTACCCGAAGTATTTCAGGATCCTCGCCGGTGCTATGGAGTTCGTGCACTGAGATGAGTTTCTCCAGACTTAGGTTTGAGTTAGGAGGAGAACGGAGCACTTATGGGTTACACCCGTGTGCCGTGACGTTAATCCCTCGACTAAACTTAACTAAACTAACTAAGCTAAGGAAAGTGCGACAGACACCTCGAAGCTCACGGGAGGAAGTGGACACATCGGAAAATGTCAAGAAAGACAAGGTGGAGGTTTTCAAGCTCTGTGCTGCAGAGGCCAAAAACGCAACATGGGAATGTTTCACGAAGGAGATTGGAGGTGATAAAACTCTGCGAAAATTCCGGAAACTGCACAGACAAATGCAAAGAAAAGATCAGCCTATGACAGTAGGAACTATTTATAGAGATGATGGTGTGCGCGTGACAACAGACAAAGAAAAAGGGAAGGCGTTTCTCCAGAGATTTTTAGAGCAGACCAATCATAATGATGCGGATACCAGGGATGGGATGCAGTTAGAGAGGAGTTATCTGGCACCATGAAGAATATGCATTAGGAAGACATCATACGGGTTGAAGATGTTAAACATATTTTGAAAAAGGCCAAATACACGGCACCAGGGCCCGATGGGGTTAGGTATGGCCACAAGCAGACCTGAAGAAAATGACCGACTACTTTACCAGAACATTAGGACAGCATCAGTACCGCAGGATTGGGTGCACAGCTATCTCATCCCTCTCCCAAAACCATTCAAGGATCTTCAAAACAATGTTTTCCCGTAGTGAATTTGAATAACGAAGACACAAACAATAGATTGCACGATTTATTGCCTGGCATATTTCGCTGCATCTCGTCAGGTACATACTGCAGAAATCACGCAACTTACGTGAATTAACTAGATAAATCCTTCAAGTTGAAATACTCGCTTGTTAAAGTTTGCAGAAGCAATTATGATCTATCAACACAAGCCAGAATTGTGTAAACAGAAAGACATGTTAGTCAGCTTAAAATTACCGTGGTAGATAAGTGACATTACTGTGCGAATATGTGTATATTTCAACTTGAAGGATTTATCTAGTTAATTCACGTAAGTTGTGTGATTTCTGCAGTATGTACCTGACGAGATGCAGCGAAATATGCCAGGCAATAAATCGTGCAATCTATTGTTTGTGTCTTCGTTATTCACATTCAAGGATCATTCAAAGCTTAGCGGCTTTATTATTATCACCATTCAAAATACATATGGGAAAGTTCTAGAGAAGATTGTCGCTGTCAAGCTACAAGAGTTTTTGGAAACGGGGAAGTTTCTGCCAAGAGGCCTGGGGAACTATAGGCCAGGAAAAGATACCTTGTCAAATGCAGCCGCTTTTGTCTTTGATGTTTATGAGGGGTTCCAGAGTAGACAGGAAACGATGGCGGCAGCGCTTGATCTCGAGGATGCATACAATAGAGTTCGATATGATATTTTTATGACCGCACTGATGGAGAAGGGGGTCAATCCCTGGTTGGTGAACTAGATAGCAGCCGTCCTTCATTCTCGTCGGGTTGCTCTCCGTCCGGGTGCATGGACCTCAGAGCCACATATTTTTTACCTCGGGACTGCCACAAGGATCTACAGTCTCACTGGTGCTCTTTAACGTGTATACGAGCAAGATTGCAAACCTAGAAGCACCAGGGGTTGGAAGGATTCTAACATTTGCAGATGATATTCTTGCATATAGGCAGGGTAGAGATAGGGAGCAAACAGCCCAGGAGTTACAGGCGACAGTAGACAAAATGATTGACTGGTGCACTGAAATAAGTGCTGTCATCCTGTTTGCCTGCCTGCCTGCCTCATAAAAAAGTAATATGCATTGTTTATGGTCACATCATTAATTTGACAAAGTTTTTATTTTCTATTCGAGTGTTAACATGCATTATAGATAATTGATGTGTAAAAGATGAGTTGTTGAAAGTGTGGAAAGTAAGACATGAGTAGTATACCATGCACATTTTACGCGAAAATAAGTAGCCGCTCCTCATTATTTTCCCTTATTTAATCCAATGTGACGTTACGAGAAAATGTAACCCGCAGGCTCCTCAATTTTTAAACATCCCAGACTAAGGAACTTACTACTTCTGGTCGTCACTAAGGTAGATACTACTTCTGGTCTTAATTTTTTTTTTTAAATTAAAGACGGCGGATATTATAGCTTGTAGTGGGTTTGGCTTAATGGCTTTAACACTACCATTATACACAGGTTTAGGTGTAGGGATTAGGATTACCAGGGTTACGGATTACAGGTCTTTAAATGAAAACATCAAAAAAGGTAAACATCAAAGATCGCGTTTATTGTTGGTTATATTAAGTAAGGTTTAGTGTCTTATATACTATCATCATACATAGGTTTAGGGGTACGGGTTAGGGTTATTGATTATCAATCTTCAAATGAAAACCTTAAAAAGGTAAACGATTAAAGATGGCAGTTATTATTGCTTGTAGTGGGTATGGCACATTGTCTTAAACACTATAATCATACACAGGTTTAAGAGTACGGATTAGGGTTACGGGTTACAAATCTTCAACAGAAAACTAAAAATTAAAAAAAATTAAGATGGCAGTTATCATTGGTTGTAGTGAATATAGCTTAGTGTCTTGAACGAAGACTTACACCTTACACGTGTTTAGGCGTACGGATTAGGTTACCGGTTACAGATCTTCAAATGAAAACTGCAAAAGGTAGAACGTTAAAGATGGCTATTAGTATTGGCGGTAGTGGATATAGCTGTGCTCTTAAACACTAGCATCTTACACATGCTTAGGGCACTGATTAGGGTTACGGGTTACAGATCTTCAAAATAGTGTTAAGACACTAAGCCATATCCATAAAAACCAATAATAACCAAAATTATTAATTTTATCTTGTTTACAGTTTTCATTGTAAGATCTTTAACCCGTAATTCTACTCGTACCCCTAAATCAATGTATTATGATAGTGTTTAAAAAAACTAAGCCATACCCACTGCAACCAATAATAACCGCCATCTTTATTTTGCAATTTAAAATATTTCAAAATATTAAGACAGGAAGTAGTAACGTTCCCTTAACGAGGAAAAATCGGAATAAGTTATCTTCCTTGGCTAGGGAAATAAGAATCTTGTGGATCCTGCACGTGACATTTTTTCGAGATCGGATCCACATTTTGACGTCTAAAATTGATTTGGTATACTACTGACCGGCCAAGTGCCTAATTTGTGACTAATTGAAAATGCAGTTCGTTCTTTCGTTCGTTCGTTCTTTTTACATAAACTGTTCCTGTTGTCACATGTTCCAGTTTTTGCCTTCTCATAATGTGGACAGAAAATGAAGACTGTCTCTGATACTGGACCAAATACTGTACAATGACTGGTACCTGATGTAGAGTTTCAGCTAATATGGCTGATACTGAAACATATATTATGACTGATAACTGATGTAGAGAGTCAACTAATGTGGCTGATGCTGAAATAGATACTCTGCAATTACTGATAACCTTCTCTTCCATCCATCTATAATGTTCCATGCCGATAATCATTTGCGGTCACAATTCGCCATTTCATTCGATCAATAGTGTCGTGGATCAGCTCAGTGTTGTTGTCTCTACCATATAACGTGGCAAAGCCATCGAGGTATTTATTCTTTCTCTTCCCCTTGTTCATTTCCCTTTGATCTTGTCAGGTGTCGCCAAGTTCTCCAATTTATTTCTACTCATAATTTGCCCAAACAATGGTGACTGTATACATCTAATTTATCTAGTTATCATCATCATCATCATCATCCTCATGAAGTGCCTTGGGGCTGGTATATTCGTTCATGACTATCCACAGATCCCGGTCTTTGGTTTTCTGTATCAACTCCGCTGTTGATATTCCTCCATGCCACCGTCTCAATTCATCAAGCATCATTTCTATTTGTATTCCAATGCCTCTCTTCCCCTCAAACTGTCCAATTGTTACGAAGTTCCCTAATGCCTCACTTCTCATCACATGACCAAAAAGTTGTTTGCCTCTTTCTTGTTGTATATAATCTTCTAGTTTCATTAGCATCTTTCATGCAGTCGTTGGTAGTTACTCTGACAGTCCAGGGACTCTGCATTCGTCTCATTAACCACATCTCCGTTGCTTCCAATCTCTTTCTAATTTGTTTATTTGCATTCCAATATTCACAGCCAGACAGAAAAACTGGTTCTATACAGCACTTCAGCACTCTCTTTCTCACATTCAAAGACTTATTGCTTAAGATAGTCTTCATTTTCTAAAATGCAAGCTTTTTTTTGCCCTATTCCGCTCTTAATCTCTGTTTTGCATCTTCCATTTAATGTCGTAAATGCACTTAGGCATTTAAAACTATCCACTTCGTGAAGAATGTCTTCTATCTCTATTTCATATTTGGATGTCACCTTTCTCTTTGATATCACAATTTTAACTGTTTTCTTGATATTCAAGAAAAGCATTTTCTTTTCACTCTCTGTTACTACAATATCCTCCAACAATTGTTGTAGGTCTGTTGCATTATCCGCGACCAATATTGTGTCTGCATAGCGTATATTGTTTATATTATAACCTCCGAATATTATTCCTGGCCTTTCTTTGATCTCTCTCATTATTACTTCGCTATAGTTGGAGAAAAGATCCGGTGACAAAACACATCCCTGTGTACTCCCAGACTTATTTGTTGATACTTTTCTTCTTTATTTCATCGATTTTAATTGCTGCTACTTGGTTCCAGTACATATTTTATTTTATTATTCTGAGATCTTTCCCATCAATGTTAATATCCTCCGACATTTTAATTATTTCATAATGTTTTACTTTATATAATATTAGTATAAACTATGACGCACAAATATATATATATATATATATATATATATATATATATATATATATATATATATATATATATATATATATATATATATCTTTCTGTGCCTCTATTGATCTTTCTAATATTGACCGTTATGTATATATTGGATTGTTTATACCCTTTCCTTCCACAAGTCCATTGTGCTCTTCACCAATTTCTATGTTTATTTTCTTTCTTGTTCTTCTCATTATAATTCTATGTAGAAGCTTAGTGACATGGTTTATGAGGTTAATCGCACGAAAAAAAAAATCTTCGCATTCAATTGCTCCTGTTCTTTTTTGGTATAGTTATAAATACAGATTTCAGCATATCGCTTGGTAGATATTCTCTGCTGTAAATATCATTCAACATTTTGGTTAATATGTCTACTACAATTTACCTCATTAATTCTAATTTTTCTATTGTTATTCCATCTCGCCCATCTATTTTTCCTTTCTTCAAATGTTTGTTAGCGCCAGCGACGTCTTATTTTAGAATAGGTGGACCTCATCAGTTACATTTTTATGTTAATTCTGCACATTATCCATCATATAATTCTCTTATATACTCATTCCCCCGGGAAGGCCTAACGGCGCAAGAACGCATCTCTGTTATAAACTGGCAAAACGCAGTCACGTCCGAAAAAAAAAAAAAAAAACTTTCCCATGAACGCAGGAGAAGACGATATACTCATTTAATCTCTTCATTATAGCATCTTCCTCCGATAGTATCTTTTCTTTTTTTGTTGTTGTTGTTATTTTAAATATCTTGTATTTATTATTATTTTTCTATCTGTGGGATCACTGATTTGTCTGTATATATGTTATGTTTCTTTAATAGAATTACATTCAATTTTCTTACACGGATGGTTTAAATAACTTTCTTTTACCTTCACAATATTATTTCTTATTTCTTTATTTATTTCGTTATATTCTTGTTTATAATTTTTACTCTGTTGTCTTTTGGCCATCAACTTAAAAAAATTTTTCAGTCATCCATTTTTTTTCTTAGCGTTTTGGTTTCTTTCCGGTAATATTTCTTGAATCGTTTGGTGAATGGAATCCCTTAACATTTCACAGTATTCGTTTATAATCTGTATTTTAGCTATTGCATTGTACCTATTTTTCATAATTACTCTGTATTGTTCTTGAATTTATTTATCTATCTTCAAAACCTCTTTATTAAGTCTCATGTTCTTAGTAACTTCTTTTTCTCTCTTCTGTCTTACTTTTATTATTCCACATAGTGGTACATAATCGCTATTACACTCAGCATCCGGCATTGTCTTTACATTAATATTGAAACCTTTTTGTTAATAAGTATGTAGTCAATTTGGTTGAGTATGTTCTTATCAGGGCTTTTCCATGTGTAAAGTCGTCTATTATGGTGTTTAAACCAGGTTTTCCCAATCATCGTATCATTGATACTTGCCCATCCTATTAATTGCTCTCCTCTTTCATTGTTGGTACCTAAGCCATAATTCCCCACTACATCCTCCATTTTTGCATTAAATCACCTAGTATTATTTTTATATCGTGTGATTAATTTGAGAATCGCTATGTCTACTTCATCGTAAAAATCTTGTATTTCGTCATCACTACTGCTTGTTGTTGGTGCATATAATTGTACAATAATTATATCTATTGGTTTGCCTTTCAGTTTGACCATAATAACTCAATCTCAAATACACAAGTAATCTTCAAATGACTTGGCTGTTTGTTTATCAAATATTAGCCCTACTCCTTTTTCGTGTGTATCCCCTCTAGAATAAATTATTGTGTGTGTCGTTTATAATTTTGCCTGATCCCTTCCATCTCATCTCACTTATGACTAGGATATTCAATATCATGCTTTCCATTTCATTTAAAAGACTGTGTAACTTTCCAAGCTCATTTAACGATTGTTTATTTATTCGTTTTAATTAAGATGTTGCCTTCAGTCTCTGGATGGCAGTTAGTTGGCACCTGTGACACATGACTGTTCCTACCGGACGATGATGTCCTAAGACAGCCATTGACGCCGTTTACTACCATTGCAATGGTTTAGTCATGAAGTCTTGGGAAGATATTGTTGTGATTTCCCTCTGCCTTCCACATCCACATTGAGTTCTATTACCTCAGCCTTTGACAGTCATCTACGAATGCCAGGACAAGTGAGTGCCCTGCTCTGCTCGGCTGCAGAGCCGTCCATTTATCTCGGTGGTCACACAGTGGCCTTTGAATCTGGCCGCAGTAATAATTTGATCCTGATCCGCAGTTTGTATACGAATTTACACAATATCTTCAGTTTAGTCGTTGGATCAACATCACGGCACACGGTTTAACCCATAAGTGCTCCGTTTTCCTCCTAACTCAAACCTGAGTCTGGAGAAACTCAGCTCAATGCACGAACTCCGTTGCATTGGCGAGGATCCTGAAATACTTTGGGTAGATTTTTACTCGAAATTTTGCCCGGGCAGCGCCGTTAGGCTACTCCTGTTCGATTTCCAACTGCCAAGGGATTTTTTACGTGCGCAACAATACACACGGGCCTCCGATCTCACTACTCAGAGACCAGAGGAAATTTTATTATTGGAAGTCCAGGTGGATTTTTTAAATAAATCCCGGTCCTAACCGGGGCCTGAACCCGGGACCTCCAGCACACCATACCTCGAGACCACTCAGCCCCCCCCCCCCCATACCCAATACCAAGGCAACGCAAACCATTGCTGTCGGTAACGATCTTTCCCAAGCAGATAATTATCCTGACATGTTCTGCTACAGAAGAATGGCGCAGCTTACAATTCCTAGTGGTGTTTGGAGTCCTCTTGATCTGACCATGACTAAAGTCCACATAATGCAGCGTTGTTGTTTCGAAATTGTTTCATGTTGATAGATGTTCTGTCCGATGTGTGTTATTCACAGTCAAAACACTGACGTCGCCGCCAATGCACAAAAGCTTTAGTCACTGAGTTAGAGATTACTCCAGAAGTAAATTTAATTAGAAGTAATAACTTATTTACAAGAATCAGTGCTTGGAAAAAATCCAAAATATACAAAGAAGCACATAATTGAAGTAAATGCCTCCACTTTTCTGTCATTTCTGTACTGCCGAATCACAAATTATCAACCCCGAATTCATAAATATTGTAGACCGATGCCATTTGTGAATTGCTTCATGAGTCTCTCCTTGACCTTAACAACAGAGTATTTACTATGCAGATAGAGAAGCATTTTACATGAGATCCACATCTCATTGTCGAACCAAATACTCAGCTCAGTAGCTTATTGATTAAATCACATAATAAAAGTCCAAAATGAGGAAATATGCGTAAGCAAACCTTATCTAGAAGTAAAATCACATAAAGATTAACGGATCTCCGACCTATCAGTTTACGATTTTCATTTGTTTCTTGTGGGAATTGTCACTGGTTTTTCTGCCTGTCCATGGTATTCTATGCATTTTCCTCAGAAACCACATTTCCACAGCCAGCAGCTGTTTTTCAGTTTGTCTGCTCATTGTCCATGCTTCATGTCCATACAAAAGTACAGGTTCTATTTAGCACCTAAACACTCTTTTTCTCGTTGCAATCGACATATTTTTGTTGGTTAGTATGTTTTTCATTCTGCAAAAGGCTACCTTTGCCATGGCAATTCTTGTTCTAATCTCTTCAAACTGCAGCATCATAATCTAAAGACAAGTTTTATGACGACCTTAGCAAAGAAGTCAGTGAAACACCAGAGAAACAACATCTTTTCATCCTGGGGGATTTCGGTGCCAGGATTGCCTCTGACCACAAATGTTGGCCTTCATGTCTAGGACAGTTTGGCTTTGGGAAGATCAATGACAATGGACAACGTCTCTTGGAATTCTGCAGCCACCATAATCTGTGCGTGACCAACACCTACTTTGACACGAAACCTCACACAAGGTGTCATGGAGGCACCTCAGATCAAAGAACTGGCACCAACTCGACCTGGTGCTCACTAAACGCAACAATCTCCGCAATGTACGGCTGACTCGCAGCTATCATAGTGCTGACTGCGACACCGACCATTCACTCGTCTCCAGCAAGGTGAAGATAAAGCCCAAGAGAATCTACAGAAGCCGAACAGAAGGAAGACCACGCATCGACACCAGCGGAACCCAAAACAAAGAGAAGGTCAACAAATTCATGCAGGCTCTAGCGGAGACTCTGCCTGGCCCCACAGATGGAACTGCCACCGAGAGATGGAGTCATTTTCGTGACACCATCTATACCACAGCACTATCAACATTTGGCAAGAAGCAAACTCAGTCAACCGACTGGTTTGAAGCACACTCTGAAGAGATGCTCCCAGTCCTGGAGATAAAGAGACATGCACTCTCAGTGTATAAAACATCAGCTTCAGAGAAAACATTGCAGGCATTGCGAACAGCCAAAAATAGAGTACAACAGATGGCAAGAAAATGTGCGAACAGGTACTGGCTACAGCTCTCTGCTCAAATTCAAACTTGTGCAGACACTGGAAATATAAGAGGAATGTACGAGGGCATCAAGCAAGCTGTCGGTCCATCAAAAAAAAAAAAAAAAGACAGCCCCTTTACGATCAACAGAGGGTGCAATCATAAAAGATCGAGGGAAACAAATGGATCGCTGGGTAGAACAATACTCAGAGCTATACTCAGTGGAGAACACTGTCGGAGAAGAAGCTCTGGAAGCCATCGATCAACAGTCCGCCATGCATGCCCTGGATAACGAACCATGCCTCACAGAAATCAGCGAAGCACTAGACACTCTCAAATCCGGCAAGGAACCAGGAAAATATAATATTCCACCTGAAATTTTAAAATGTAGCAAAGAAACAATCATTCCAGAACTGTATGCAATATTTCAGCTCTGCTGGAAAGAAAAATCAGTAGGCTACCACAAGATATGAAAGAAGCTAAAATTGTTACCCTTTATTAAAAAAAAAAATTTAAAATACACAAAGGCGACAGAAAGGATGCAACAACTATTGCGGCATTTCCCTACTCAGCATTACAGGCAAGATATTTGCTCGAGTAATCCTTAAGAGATCACACATTCTTGCTGAAAGAATCTACCCCGAATCACAGTGCGGATTTAGATCCAACAGGTCCACCATCGATATGATTTTCTCACTCAGGCAGCTTCAAGAGAAGTGCAGAGAACAGAGGAAGTCATTATATATTGCCTTCATCGACCTCACAAAGCACTTTGACCTCGTGAGCAGAAACGGCCTTTTTAAGGTCCTTGAAAAGATAGGATGTCAGGGGACCATTTTATGTGACGGCTAAACATCACAGTCCTTCAGCATCAGCAGTGGAGTAAAGCAGGGCTGCGTCTTGCTCCTACACTTTTTGGTATCTTCTTCGCCGTTCTCTTAAGGCAGTGTCGCATGATGCACACCTCATTTCACTCCGCAGTTGCACCTCTACTCAATACAGAGATTTTAGTGAACGCCTTGCTCGGTTTGGCACTGGAATGTTGAGTCAACATTATATTTTTCGAACTGCCAACATCATGACACGCGTTCGAAACTCCAAAGATGATTGGATAGGACATTGGTAGCGTCGCCAAGTGGCTGATGGGACATCCCAGAGCTTAGAACCGACACTCAGGTAAAAAAAAACTTTGTGAGAACAAGATGTGTTTTTTTTTTATAAAGGAGTATTTTTAATTTGGTTTCCCTCACTGATTGGGGTAAGAAAGCTTCTGTGGATTATATTTGATTGTCATGTGATGCACGGGTTAAGGTAAAGCGTTGTCTCTGTGAGATATGTGTGTGTATCACGTTCTAACGCTTAAAAATATGTATTTCCAATTTTAAGATAGCCGCACTATTTTCTCCCTGCTTTTGCAAATGGCGGAAAACCGTCTTCACTGTTGTAAAGCTATCTAACTTTGACTTATCTTCAAGCTTGTAGGGAAGTGCATTGATGTGCATTAAATCTCCAGCTGTAGGATGAGGCACGTTTGGACCATTTCCTGCTGTTCTAAATATCAAACCTTATAGCCTCTTAGTCTATGCAATAGCCGGGTTTACAAAAGACAAGCTGTAAAGTCTGTGCCGACCTCTGCTTCCCCTCAATCTACAGCCATCTTTAACACACGAGAATGAGAGAAGGAGAGAACGAATGTCTTCCTCTTCTGTCTTTATTCGTTCGTGGCATTGAGAGAGATTTATGTGCAAGACTGGTAAGCATTGTAATCAGGTCCAGCGTAGTAACTTGCTGTGATATAATTCATACTGAGATGCATAATGACTACTACAGCACAACGTACTCTGGTCGAACTGACATCAAGCTAATAAACCAGATTAAGCACACACAAAACTTTGTCCTCAGCTAAGTCTGGAAGGGACTAAATGTTCACGCCCTCAGGTAAATGAAGAAGAAGATTAGCATTGGTATGAGAGAAAGGGTTTGTTCCTTGTTATCTCGTATCTATAACTGTGTTTACATGTTATTGTCAATGGATGAGAGGCGGAGTGAATTTTCTCATTGAGTACTTCCTCTGTTCATTAATGGTCATTCCACGAACATAACAATGCTTGTACCATTTTAAGAATGAAGGTATTCCTCTTATGCTTTCATGCACTGTAATTACTAACCAGCATGGGGAAAATATCATTCAGATATCACACCCCCATTTAGAATAGTAAGCAAAGGAGAGAGAGCGGCAGAAGAAATGAAAAGGAATGAACAGAAACTGTAACTGGCAAACTAAATATCTGATGCAGCCCTGGTCTAGAAATATGAGTTAATATAAATGATCACACCATCAGATCCTCCATTCTGTAATCATTGCTTCAGCATCCAATCTTGATGTGTAGATTTTACTCATATGTCTTCATCAGACCTCTAAGCTTTGTCATTTCCTGTTGTCTGTGTCCTCTATGAGAATACCAGTGCATACATATCACTATGACTACCAGAGCAAAAGAAGATCTGGCTTTCCAGATAACAGATGTCAGATAACAGTTTATATTGAACCAGTACAAAGAAGAGACACTGTAGTGGATCTCATCTTATAGATACTGTCTGATTCTTCTACTTCCTAAAACTTCCTCCTGTAGCCATCTCTTCATCCTTGTCAACTGCTCTAACAACTTCAGTTTGACCACATATGAATAGGAGCATTATATTTATTCAAAAAAGGTGAGGAAAGACGGTGTTCGCAGAATAGATGGACAGATAGACTGGTGAAGAAACGACGGACGAATCCAGAACAATAAAGCCAATGATCAGGTTTGGATAGGATTTGGGAAATCTGCATTTGATCAGAGTTTGGTCAGATTCCCAGAATTGGTTTGTCCTAGAGACCTAAGTATTCAATAAAGGTTACAACAATTTCACAGTGGACTACCAGCCCAATATCTCCAGCAAATATCTATGTGCTAGTTATTCCTGGACGTCCTCTCAAAACTCATCAAGTCATACCAATCCACACCACAAAACCTAAGATGTCAACCTCTGACTCATTCATAGTAAACATACAAAGGACTGAGGACTTAAAACCTAATAGATGTCAACCTCTGACTCATTCATAGTAAACATACAAAGAACTGAGGACTTAAAAACTAATTAACTCAAGTCTATGATGTTAGAGACTATTTTTTTTTTATTCAAGGACGATGCATTCATTAAATCATCAACATTATCAAGAATTTAAGAGATCAGACAAAGGTAGGAGGAAAGCTGTGGGGAAGGCTCAGTGTGTCATTATTGAACTAACTCCATCATGAACTCAGTTTTATATCAGTGATCTATTATTGACATTAAGACGCATTTCGCTGTGTATTCTGATGTGTTTGTTATGTTTAAAGATGCATGAGATGCTTCTTCACCCTCATGATTTTTTAGTAATAAACTGATATTAATTTACCTCCTTATCTTGTCAAGTATCTCGTGATGTGCCATAACTTTTCATATGTGTTTAATTATTAATATTGAACACCATTGAAGAATTTGGAACGGAAAGCGGCTGGGTAATTACGAACAGTCAGAAAATTCCTGGTCTGTTGTAAACTCCCAGGTTCCAAATTGTTCAGAAGAGAGAACTTTACATTATATATATATGTATATATATGTATATATATATATATATATATATATATATATATATATATATATATATATATATATATATATATATATATATATATATATATATGTTTCATGTAACCGTTTCACGTTCTTAAGGAAAATGGATACAGGTGGGGTGTTAAACGAGCGAATAATTTTCAGTTATCCTAATTCATTTGAGAGTGTGTAAATTGGAGAGGAACCATCACTTAACCAGGGACCTCCCTAGATATCCCGAGCCAAATAAGGGTAACTTTGTCTTCCAGCGACATCTTCCCTCCAATTGAAAGTAGTCCCATTACTCTAGCACAACTTCATGAAGGGGTAAGCTTTAGTGGGTACTGCATCTTCCTCCCTATCATACCACAGGCAGGCACTTGAGACAGCCACTGAAGGCATGCACCTCCATACAAGATCTGATGGCAAACTTTTCAACCCATCAAGACTCAAGACAAAGATCAAAATAAGATCAAGATGCATACGAAAACTACTTTTTGCAGATGATGCAGCACTGACTACTCATGCAGCAGAAGATCTCCAACTGCTCATAGATCGTTTTGCAGCCGCCTGCAAAGACTTTGGGCTCACCAACAGTCTAAATAAAACACAGGTGATGGAACAAGATGCTGGTGCGCCTCTGTCAATCACAATTTGTAATTACGAATTGAAGATCATCCACGAGTTTGTATATTTGGGGTCGACAATATCAGATAATCTTTCATTAGAGACATAAATCGACAGACACATTGTAAAAGCAGCCACAACATTTTCCAGGCTAGCTAAAAGAGTTTGGGAGAATAATAGACTAACAGAGCGTACAAAAGTTCAAGTATATAAAGCTTGTGTTGTTAGTACACTACTCTATAGGTCTGAATCCTGGACCCTGTACTCAAGACAGGAAAGAAAGTTGAATTCCTTCCGTATGAGATGTCTGAGACGTATCCTGGGCATATCATGGATAGACCACATAACAAACAAACATGTGCTTGAAAGAGCAGATATTTCCACAGTGCACTCCCTCCTCAAGCAGAGATGCCTCCGGTGGTTGGGCCACGTATCTCGAATGGAGGATGAACGTATTCCCAAAGATCTCCTATACGAAGAAATAGCCACAGGAAAGAGGCCAACCGGAAGACCCTAAATGCGATATAGTGATGTGTGTAAACATGATATGAAAACCCTTGGCATAGATCCAGACACGTGGGAAAGAGTTCCAACAGCAGACAGATGTTCCTGGAGAAGAGATGTACGAAATGGACTGGTACTCTTTGAGCGCAATATGATCCAACAAACTGAGGATAGGCGGCACAGGCTTAAAACGCAGTCACTTACTAGGGCGGGACCTGTCTCATCTTACAGATGCGGAAACTGTGACAGAGACTGTCACTCTCGCATTGGACGATACAGTCACCAGCGGTGCTGCCAGGTGCCTCAATAGCGGCACAACTCTATAGTCTTTCAGGACTGACAGAGGCCAACTACAACTATTTCCTTCGTATTAGTGACGACCATAATCTATGCCTTCTTACAATTCAATTCTAACCCTAGTTGTTCATTTTGTGCAACAACCGCATCTACTAAATGTTGCAGATTCTGCTAATTGTCTGCAATCAACACCGTATCATCTGCATGTCTAATGTTATTGATGTTTCGTCCCCCAATGGTAATTCCTTTCATATCTTCTATATTTTTGAAAATATTTTCTCTAAACAGGGAACAAAGATCTGAAGACATTATACATCCCTGTCTCACACCTCTCTTAATAGGCTTATATTGACCTACTTCAATGTCAATTCCTATAGCAGCTTGTTGTTTCCAATATATGTTTTTACTAGACTAATGTCTTTCCCGTCAGTTTGAAAACTGCAAGCATCTTTATCATGTTGACATGTCTTACTCTATCCAAACCCTTTGTGTAGTCAATAAAGCAAAGATATAGATCTATTCGCCTATCTTCATTCCAATACCATAAGAGGGCACCCTGAAATTGATTGATTGATTGATTGATTGATTGATTTAGGAACCGACATCACAGCATTCGGGGCATTCCCATAAGCGCTCCGAAGAGTTCCAACAATAATAGTACCAGTAGCAATATGATTATATGGCCGTCTCGCCTTTCCTCTGAGCGTTGATCGTTGGCCAGATCCCCTCGTCACTCTTTGCTGCCGCATTCTTGCCAGACCATGGTGATCCATTTGCTCCTCCGAGGTGTACACGTGCTCCCACAAGGTCGCAACCACGTCTGCTTTGTCATGCATCAATACTTCACCAAGTTTTGCCGAGCCAGCCAATCTGTCCGCCTGTTCATTTCCCAGCACACCATCATGCCCCGGAGAAAAGATCCAGACGATGCTTGCCACCCGTGACTTCCGAAGCGAAGCAAGCCACTCTGCACGAAGCATGCCTGCCCTCACCCTCCTCAGCATGCTTTCTGGGTCAGTACAATCACGATGTGTGTGTATCGTATTCTCAATCCAGCGGAAAGCTGCAGTGACCGCCTCAACCTCCATTCTTAACCTAGATGTTGTGGTATTATATGCCAGGCTCTCCGGCACCAAACGTCAGCAATTAACTTTTGCTGTGAACCCCCAGGCACTTCTCCTACCATCTGTGTAGATAATCACATAACCTGAGCGAGCATTATCTTGAATTAGTTTTAGATTTCTTTATGTTTCTAAACCACGTTTCATGGACTCGTACTTCTCAGAGCGTAACTTTCAAGAAAACTTTGAATATGCTGATAGATGTTTTGTTTCATAATGACGCCGAAGACTGTACTCTTTCAGAACAGTAACACTTTCGCTGCATATTACGCAGCTGGTTATCTGGTCCTGTGTTTCTACACAGAAGTACCTTACTCCCCATTCTTCATTGAAAACGCGACACTCGGCGTCCACTTTTCTTTTCTTAGTGGCCACAATGAAGGGTGAAGTACACGGGATCTGACAATGAAAAAGACATTGAATTAGAAACGACGAAGTGGTTCGATGCGCTTTGCCTCTGCGTTACCGTCGCGATGTGATAATGCGTTCTAGATGCTTCTCTTTACTGTCCTGTTCTTTTCATACTGGCATGAGTACGTGAGTGCTGATGCGAGGGATCTATGGAAGGACGCATGGATGTTGAATGAGACACGGACAAATGGGATATGGGGATTGTGTGCAAGTATATTAAGTATATGACTGACAAACCAAGCCAGCCGTGAAGTTCCGTCATGGCCCAAGGCTAATCCGCTTGGGGGAGACCAGAACTGGAGTGCCACCTTTGAACATGTAGGGGAAAACAAGTTTTAACCTGGATGACGTCTGGCCTCTAGATAAGAGTAAACCAAGAAGAGTTTCGCTTCAAGGTGGGAAAGGCACCCCACTAGCAAAATGGAAAGCTGTACATATAAGTGTTACTGAGTTATTACTTGATCTAATGTATTAATTAAGATGATAACCATTATTGTATGTACGATGTAAGGGAGGGGTCCAGTGTCAGGGTCTTGATTAGATGACCAAAGGCTCGTGTTCACTAACAGGCGTGAAACACTCTCACACACACATAATGAGTGTACAAACACACGGCGATATAACTCAATCACTTTAATCGCACCTCTCAAAACGCAGTCACATCAGGCAACCCTCAAAGTTAGCGATAATGCCATTGTCAGAAACATACAATGCAAGATATCGATAATATCATAAATACAAATGAATATATCACTCACGAAATCTTCACTCTTATCAAACAAAGCATACAGGCTTTCTTCCATCAGTCTCGACTCATACGCAGCAACACTCTTTCATGTCCGTCCGGTCTCGCTGTCCTAGGCTGTCTGTGCTACCAGCAGTGATTCCCTCGTTGGCCCTGCTTTCAGCTCTCGTGGTCTGCGTGCACCACGCTGACCTCTGGCCATCGCCTGCATGGTAACTGTTAGTCTAGTTCACGGTCGTACCTGGTCGTTGCCAGGCAGGGGAGATGAAGCATCGGAGATTCTGACATTCTCCGCCGCCCCCTCTTATGAAAGGTATACCCTTTCATTACTGATGTTTATAGTTTGGTTACATTAATAATGTAACGTCAGAATCGACGACCTGTTTGTCATATTAGATGACTCTTTGGTATTCATTGAAGTTTACTGGGTAGTTGCACGATATATGCTCTCTTCAGTAATGCCTTAAGTCTACTCTCATCAAGTACTTTCCACTAGTTGGATTTGTACTTAGGTTGATAATGGACTCAGCCAGTCCGGTAGTTATCCGCGACTAACGCTATCTCTCAAGCAACGCACTACCTCACGACAAAATAAAAAAATCACAAAAAAAGACATGTCAGGCCTTAAGTCATCACTGTTCAGATGACTTCAGAACTAGACACCAACCGATATGGTAGGATAGTCCAATTCTGGTCCTCAACTTTAGTAGTTATATTCCACGCATAGTTGATGTCACATGGTGAAATGTAGTTGTTCTGACTATTCTGAACAAGACATTATATACATGCTTACATTTTCCCAATATTTCAAATTGTGTCCCTTGCTATAATGGTGAAGCAGGGTACAGAGAACAGTTAGCTTTCATATAATGATAGTATTTCCTTAACTCTTTGGGGATAGTCTCTATAACTTTTAGTGGTTCCCCAGATAGACTTCTCATATAGATGATATTCCAATCTGTAACAGGTACCTGATAATGTTCCATTATTGTCTCAAAGTTTTGGGTGAATGCTGAGATACAGTCCCCAGTAGCAAACATTTTCACGATCCCTTGATACTTTTTGTATTTGTTTTCTTTTTCCTTCAATTCTAGCTTTTTAGATTCTTTATCTGTTGATGTTTCGAGCTCTAGCTGTTTAATTTTTAACTGCAATTCAAGCTCTTCTCTTTTGCTCTGTGCACTAATCTCAGCTTTTCTTAGCTCAGCCTCTAACTCTGCCTGTTTGTTTTTAGCATTTAACTCTGCCTTTCTCATATCAGCATCGGTTTCTGCTTTCCTAATATCAGCATCGCTTTCTGCTTTTCTAGCTTCTAACACTGCCTTTTTTAGTTCCCTTTCAGCAGCTCTGTCCTCCCTTTGGACGTGCTCTGCATGTTTTGCCTCACTCCACTTTGTTAATTCATCTCCGGTTAGATTTAATTTATGTCCCAACTCAATAAAGTCGAGTAACGAAGACATGGTGATGTTACAAAATAGTTACACAGGTTTATATGCAAAATGGTTGTAATATGTTACTAAATAATGTAATTATATTATATACAATGAAAACATATATACACAGTCAAGGCCTGATCCCGCACAAAAGTATATGAGAAAAAATTAGAACAAAAATACTTAAGTGACAATGGACTTTTGAGACTCTGGAAGTCTGTTGGCAATTTCACCAGAGAAGGGATGACTGGTCTACAGTCAGGAAAATGACCTTGGTTCTTTACAATTTCGGATGAAAAACCTGTTTACTTTTGGAGAGAGAAAATATTAGTATGTTTTTGTGGTGTATGTATTGTCAGCTAAGTGTAATAGGTTTGTATGTACGTCAAGTATGTGTGTATAGTCGTCTTGTCGTACGTTCAGATGTCAATTCAGTATGCCTTCTTATCCGATGCTTTCGTTCACTTTACAGAACTATTTCACCCCATTGCATTTTAACACATGTCTTTACGTTCACTCATATTTACCATATGTCGTTCAAAAATCATTCATTCGTCGCTTACTTCTGGTCAAAACAAGGACGATGTATCCACGTTCACTTCTTAACACAAACACTGGTTCAAACACGGAAAAATGCTTCTCACGTTCACTCGTCGTTTGCTTTTGGTTCAAACACGGACGATGCACCTACGTTCACTCCTCTTCATACATTATCTTTCATATGGTCCAAATCCCGGACGAGCTCCCACGTTCATTCCTGTCAGGCAGGGGAGATGAAGCCTCGGAGATTCTGATACCAGGGACCTCCTTTCCTTGAGATTTAGTTTCTATGTAAATACTAGAACTATTACAGCTACTAATTTTAGCAACAGCAGACATAAGAATAGTGGTATGAGAGACATGTGATCAGACTCGACATTCTCGGAACGCAATCTTTCCGACTGGCTGTTCTATGGGCCATCTGACATTGGACTAATACCCATGCTTCAATTCTACCCATATAGAGATGATGCCCTAATTAGATGAAAACTAATTAGTGTTACTGAAAGCTGTTTATTCAGTGATTTGATGCATTTGGTCCAATGTTGGTGCCGAATACTCTCACCGACCGGTCTTCCTTTCAGGTGTTTCCTGTTGATGAACCAGGATGCCTGTTTTCTGAAACCACTACGTCTGTAAGGGCGAGTGACTGTTTACGAACCTACCATGCCTGATTGTGAACCATCATGCCTGATTGTGAACCAGGAGGTCTGCTTATGAACCATGATGCAACACTACTTCTGATACGGTTTGTTCCATAACCTGAAGTTATCATGCCTGTGTAGATTAATCAACGACTGAACTACAGAAGAAGGATGATGATATGCTCGTTCCAGAGAGACTTGCCAAGGTGGGGTAGTGCAGAGCTCTGGGAGCACATAAGTTCCATTGACGTTGTTACCATCCGCCTAAACGTCGGAAATACCAGGTAGTACTTGTCGGCACTATCATAGGTTCTGTAACTACGTCTGAAAGAGTTCCAGATCAACACTAGACCGACACCAGTTGGGCGTATTAACGTTACACCGACTTTACAGGTACACTAGGTTCAGTTCATCACAGATCCATTGAACAATTGCATTATTAATATCAGACTTATGTGTGCTACAGATCTTGATTGTCAGCAGAGTCAAAGAACAGTGACATTATTATGCTTCAGTAACCACTGTGTACTAAACCTGATGATCATGTGGGACTTGACTCCGAGGGAGTCAGGTCAATCGTGACTGTACAGCTCTTTTGACATCATCTGCCAGAGTTTATAGACATTAGTACGAACTTTGTTGAACATGCTGCAGAAACTTTACATTACCAAACCAGGAGTAGACGCTTATAGTCCATGACCATGTGGTTGGTCTTTTGTTACAACTATGAATGCCAAGATTGTTTACCTGGGGACACCTCAGGGTAGAGGGTCTCCCAGCCAGGCTGAATCATGAGAACTGTCTTCGTGTCATTAGCCAGTGACTCATAGTGACATTGCTGAGTTGAAGTTCATCTAGTCAGCTGTGGTCCGAGTGGTTAACTCCATTGATTGCTGATCCGAGCTCTTGGGACGGAAGTGATCTCCGAGGTTCCAGTCAACCATACTGGGAGGGGGCCGGGTGAGTGCCGGACCGACTGGACGGAACACACACAGCAAATCTGCCTCTCAGCCTGAGGACGAATATGGACTCATCTCTGATTCTGTCTCTACTCTATTCTCTGTATTGTAAATAGATTGTATTCAATTCCTTTCTGTTTCTTTAGGGTAGAATAAACTTTGTTTGTGTTGACAAGTTCTTTTCTACAGTTATTGAGTGTGGTCTTGGACGATGCCTCAGAGTTCATTGTCATTAAGGGGAGGGTAGATAGTAGAGGTCTAGAATCTGGGAACGAACGAACGAACAGACTTTATTTTCAAAGGGTAACAAATTGGGCACGCAGGCCCGTCTTACATTCGGCCCTTCCACTCACTCAGCTTTCTTTCATCAACAGTGCATAAGAAAAAAACATTGTCACATGAATTTTGTAAACATAAACAATGCATATTACTATGTTATGAGACGCATCCACCACCCACCCACACATCCCCCAATCACTCCAACTCCCCCACCCAACCACACACATAACCCACACACACATACATTTCCCCACCCATTCACCACATCCCTACACCTACACATCTCCCCACCCACACACACCTCTCACCCACCACACATCCCATCCACCCACACCCCAAGCACACATACATTCAATAACCCACACATCCCCCACCTACACACATCTCCCCACCCACTCACATATCCTTTACCAATTACCCACCAACAATCACTCACCCACATATCCTCCTCCACCCACACACCTCCACCCACCCAGCCAAACACACATTCCAAACACACATTCCTCAGCCACACGCACATCTCCCCGTCAACTCACATATTCCACACCTACCCACAGACAAATTCCGCACCCACCCACATAATCTCCCATCTCCCCCAGCCCACTCACAGATCCCGAGCCCACACCTACAAACAACCCCCACCATCTCCTAACCTGCACACACTCACCCACCCACATATCCTCTACCCACCCACACATCCTCTACCCACCCATCCCCCAACCAAACATCCCTTAACCATACACCCTTACTCATATACAATCACCCACCCACACATCCTCTACCCAACCACACATCCTCCATCCACCCATCCCCCAGCCACACATCCCTTAACCACACACCCCTACCCATATACACACATCCCCACCCACGCACAATCTCCCCACCCATACACACATCCCTCCCACACATCCCCACCCACCAACACATCCCCCATTCACAAACACACATCTCCAATCCACGCAAACACAACCCACACACACAACCCCAACTCATACACTCATCCCCAGACACACGTACTTATCCCTCAACCACTAACACCCACATATCCCTTACCCACTCATCAACACATACATCTCCTATCTACACACCCACACTCACACATCCCAACCACCCATCTAAGCACACATCCCCACCCTCACACACATCCTTCACCCACCCGAAAACCCAACCACACCTTCACCCACC
>CAWUFQ010000354.1:122500-140000 GCA_963921405.1 Cepaea hortensis | reverse complement strand
CATAGAATATTTTTCGTGTGCTTTCATCCAAAAAGTGTTGAATTTTAGCAAGTTGGTAAACTTTTTGTGCTATTCTCTTGGTAAGGACGTGAACATGAGGGCTCCAGTTTAAATGTCTGTCAATTAAAAGACCTAATGTTTTATGTTCATTTACATTAATTATAGGTAACGTGTCCACGTGGAGCTCGAACGGTGTCCCAGTTATGGCTAGGGTCTGTAGTTTTTGCCTGGTCGTTATTAGCATGGATTTGGTTTTGTCGATGTTAATTAACATGCGATTTTCATTGCTCCATCTACTAAGGTTGTCAAGTTCATTTTGTAAAGAGCTCTCTAAGTCACAACGGCTCTCTTGACTTGTGTAAATAGTACAGTCGTCTGCAAATAGGTCACACGATGTATTGAGGTATAAAGGAAGATCGTTAATATACACTTCAAAAAGCAGCGGACCTAGTATTGAGCCCTGAGGCACCCCAAAATTAAGTTGTGTGGGTCTTGATAGACAGTTATTGAAGGACACTACTTGTTGTCTGCAGATAAAAATGACGTAATTAGGTTCACCATGTTGGTGCTAGTCTTCATGTGTTTTAATTTTCTAATTAAAATGTACTGTGACGTTGGATGAAGAATGACTTGCGCGATGGCTTGGATTAAAGTGAGGAAGAGTTGCGCAATTCGTCGACCTCACTCTCTCGCCTGAGTCCATCTGAGTCCAGTGGCAAGACAAGTCGAGACGATTGGAGACGAATACAGGTGCAGTGGATGACCAGGGCGCTCTACGTGCCTTGCCGTGCTCATTACGTTCCACAACGCTTTGCAGGTAAACGCCGTCTTGCCCGTTGAATCAGGAATGATTTCTTCTGCGCAGTCTGCCGAATCCTGTCTTCACATGCTGGGTAGGCATACCCTAGTTTACCTCTTGGTTTGACACCACATGGGATACCCATG
Organism: Cepaea hortensis; assembly: GCA_963921405.1. Taxonomy (NCBI): domain Eukaryota; kingdom Metazoa; phylum Mollusca; class Gastropoda; order Stylommatophora; family Helicidae; genus Cepaea; species Cepaea hortensis. The sequence goes on along the minus strand of CAWUFQ010000354.1, from coordinate 139,055 downwards.
CCTGGTTTAGCCAGCCTCTCACAGCTGTTGCCCGGGGGTGGCCGCTGTCGCATGATGACAGCTACTAGGAGCCACAGGATATCATGATCTACCATATCAAAGGCTTTTTTAAAGTCTACAAATACTGCTCCCCAAATGTTGCCATTGTTGATACAAAGATGCCAGTTATCGGGCATTTTTGTAAGAGCACTATGGCAAGAATATTTAGGTCTAAACCCAGATTGACTGTCAATTATTAGATCGTTGTTAATTAAATGATGTAGTGTTATTTTATGCATGTGTTTTTCTAATGGCTTTGATAGCGACGATAGTAAGGAAATAGGTCTATAATCACCCAAGACGCTAATATCAGTTGAGCCATTTTTAAGTAGAGGATACACTTTAGCAACTTTAAAGGCAGATGGAAAGTTGTTTTTGGACAGGCACTGGTTATATATGAACGTTAAGGACTCACTAATACTAGGTGCAGCACACCGAAGAATTCTATTACTGATACCATCTAGGCCTTCTGAACTTGTTGCCTTGAGATTCGAGAGATATTTATATACTTCTGCAACAGACATCAAGGGAATCTCAGGGGGAATATTTCTAGAGCACTTCCCTTCACAGAATGATGACAGTGAGCTTAAATTACAAGCTGAGTCTGGTATTGTGGACTTTAGATTCTCTATTTCTGATTGAAAGAAGCAACTGAAATCCTCGCATGTTATAGTGCTCGGTATTGCTGACTCTGAAGATTGTTTCTTATTGGTTAGCGAGTTAATAGCCTTCCATATATTTGCGTTATTTGATTTATCTACAATCAAATTTTTGAAATGATCTTTCTTTATCCTACGAATTTAATATTTAACTTTATTTCTTAGTCTGCGGTAATTGATAAAATCTTTATTTTTGTGCGCTGTATCTCGTTCTCTCATGATTTCGAGAACTTCACGAGTCACCCATGGAGATTTATGTTGATTCTTCACTCGAACTTCTTTAACTGGCACATGTTTAACAAACACACTGTAGACTGTCTTTGTCCAGTAAGCTAGTGCATCATCCGGATCAGGAAGTTGGTAAACATGTTCAAGGGCTGTATTTTTTAAGTCATCTAAAAATAAACTTTGGTTGAGAGCTTTTAGATTTCTAAATTTGATGATTAAATGTTTATTTTTAGGAGATTTGAACCCAGTTTTCGACCACGTACAACATATTGGGTAATGGTCACTAACTGCACTAACAGGAACAGAACATTCGATAATATTAACTGGACAAGTAACATATATATGATCAATTAAAGTTGAGGAGGTGCCTGTAACCCTTGTGGGACGGTTTATTAGTTGTTTCAAATCGTAAGATAGAATGATATCGTCCCATGTCTGGTTGGATTTAGTAATATCTATGTTAAAGTCACCTAATATCATGACTTCTCTACCTTCTGTAAACACTCTATCCATCATTGTAGTGAAACAGTCATACCAATTGTACCCAGCACACGGATTCCGATATAGGTATCCAATTAGAAACGGTTGCTGACTGGCTGGCTTCACCTCTAACCAAACAAATTCTATCTCTACTGACTCGAGATCACTTCTACTGGAACAGTTGAGAGAATTGGAAATGTATACATCAATACCTGTCTCAAATTTTTGATTTCCGTCTCTTCGAATTACTTTAAACCCCTTAAGAGTGATTTCAGAGTCGGATATTTTGTCGTGGGACGACTTTCTGTGATTCCAAACACATGGAATTGTTTGCACAGTATTACCGAAAGCTCAGGTAATTTATTGAGCAAATGATAGATGTTGAGATGGCCTATACGTAGGCCATCTTTGTGAAGCCACTGATCGTGATTGGCGAACATTGCACGATGAAAGGATGATGTCGCTTGCGGTAGAAATTTTCAGAGTTTTGAAACTTTATTTAGTAGTAGTTAAGACTATTAGATGGGGTAGGAAAATGTCTGTGCTGGAGTGACATCATGAAAGCTTGATGCAGGGCTGCAGGATTGTATTGCATTAGCTGTTGAAGTTGGCGGTTCCACTGATAGGAGTGTAGATTACCATCCAACGAGGGACCACTGCTGTGAGTGTTACTGGAAGTGCCTACATTAGAAGCATACATCGGGGGCACAGCAACATTGTTTAACGGTGTCCCCTTTGACATAATAGGGGGGAGGCTGCTTTATGGTCAAGGGAGGAAACAAACCATCATAGTTAGCAACACTGGGATTGGAGCATGGGTTGTTATACACGGCATTGTATTCCTGGGGTATAGGCAATGGTGGTGCAGGAAGAGAAGGAGCGTTTTCTGAACACTTAGAGGTGGCTGTCGCCGGGGGTGAAGTTCGGGTTACTCCTGTAACTGGTGCTGGTTGTTGTGCACGTTCGGGATATTTTATGTTCTTCGCTAGTATACTACTTCCTAGCTTGGAACAATGTATTTGATCCCTGTATAGTTTTTTCTTAGGAGCCCCGGACGACGAAGTAAAGTACGGGGTGTTATTAATGAAACTAATGGCATTGTCTTTACAAAATTTATACATAGTTAAATTGGCAGCATCGGCAGTCCGACGCTGGAATCCATAACATGGTGGAATGATGGATGAAATGTACATCATAACACTTAAAGGGGGTCAGTAGCAGAGTTATAGTGTATCTACCTGTCCAGCCCCTGGGGTTAGTATACACGTGAGTGCTAGGGATACCTCGGGGCCTGTGTTCATTCCCATCAACCGAGACGATCCTGTCACAATTGCATATCCAGTAGTTTGCCATTGCTTTCTGAACTACCAGCACCCATACCATAGCGTAAAAAACAGCTTATCGCGTTCTGTTGACAAATCGCGCGCAGTTGTGTTTCGAACGAGGGTATACGGGATTACGAACCGCGTCCGTAAGACCTTCGTCACGGAGCCCGGCGCAAGTATTGTACAGAATGAGATTGCGGCCGCGCTCGTCATTTTGTCAGTTACCCGGCCCGCCGTGCAAAAAAGTGTTGTGACCCCTGATCTAGAACAACAAACAGCGGTTAGAATAGATGGCGAGACATCAGATTGGTTTGACATCAAGCAAGTTGTCCGTCAGAGCTATGTGCTGTCACCCTATTTGTTTACCCTGTACGCCGAAAATATAATGAGAAATGTAAGAGATGATATAAACAGGGAGCTATCTCTCATCTCATCTCATCATGTTCCTCTTGTACCTTGCGGTGTCGAGGTGAAGTATAAACTTCGTGAGAGTGCCCGGTTATGGGCTTCGTATATCGACATTCCCATGGATTCTGTTATTCCCTCCGTCCAGCGTTTACGTGGTCGGCCTCTTCCTCTGTTTCCATCTGGTCTGTACGTCATTGCCTGTTGTGGCATGCTGTTGACTGGTAGCCTACTTGCATGGCCAAACCATTTGACTTGCTGCTTTCTAATAAAATCTAGAGCAGCTTTAACCCCCACTTTAGTCCTGATTTCTTCATTTCTGATCTTATCTCTTCTTGATACGTTGAGTATTCTTCTCAGGAACCTCATTTCTGTTGTTGTGATTTTTCTTTTCTCTTTTTCTGTCATTGTCCAGGTTTGGCATTGGTAGCACAGAGTTGGTAGGAAGATTGTGTTGTAAAGTGCTTTCTTAGTAGTTATTGATACATGTTTGTTCTTTAGTATTGGTGCCATTTGTCCAATGAGTTGATTTGCCTTATTGCACCTATTTTCGATCTCGTCTTCTGATCTGCCATTTGATGATATTATACTTCCTAGGTACTTGAAGCTCTTTACTTGTTTCAAGGGATGTTCGTTTAGGTGAATTGTTGCTGTTTGTTCTTCTTTAGTTATAGTCATTACCTCTGTTTTGCTTGTGCTAATTTTCATGTTATGTTCCCTACACATTTCGTTTAGACTATTCATGTGGTCTTGTAATTCAGCTTCTGATTTTGCTATTAGTGCTTGGTCGTCCGCAAACAGGAGTTCTCTAATGGTTAGATTTGCAGATGGTTCTTCTTCTGTGTTCTCGTCATGCGGTATTCTTGCTGTCTCTGCTTGGCTGGTTTCTTTACATATGTTGTCTATATATGTTATGAACAAGAGAGGGGACAGGACACAACCTTGTCGTACTCCAGATCTTATGGTGAAGGGTTCTGAGTGTCCTCCAGTTGCTCTCACTATGCATTCACTGTTGTCGTATAAACTTCTACATAGGTTTGTTAGATGTGTACTCACTCCATATTGTTTAAGGATTTCCCACAGCTTGTTTCTATCTACCCTATCAAATGCCTTTTCTTGGTCAACAAAGGCTAAGTAGAGTGTTTCATTGAATTCAATTGATTTTTCTATAAGTTGTCTAAGAGCAAAAATGGCGTCTGTGCATCCTTTGTTTTTCCTAAATCCAAGCTGCGTTTCGCTTAGCTGGGGTTCTAAAGTAGTTCGTAATCTTTTTTCAAGAATTTTGCAAAATATTTTCCCAGTATGACTCAACAGTGAAATGCCTCTGTATTGTGTGCAATCTCTTTTGCTGCCTTTGTTTTTCCAAATTGGGATAATTATGGCGTTTCCCCAGTCTCGTGGTGTCTGTTGTTCTACCCAAACATGGTTGAATAGTCTATGTAGCCAAGCTGTTCCTACTTCCCTTGCTGCTTTAATTAGTTCATTTGGTATTTCATCCTGTCCAGGGAGCTATATGAAGCCCTAAATATCGGTGGTCATGACATACCAGAAATTCGATAGGCTGATAATACAGAATTACTATCCCCATCACAGAATGGCATAGAAACCCTAATAACCTCAACTCAAAGGAATAGTGAAAATCACAAATTATATCTTAACATAGCGAAAACAAAGATAATACATACCGATAAAACTACAATAGAGAAATAAATATATGTTAATGAAGGAAAAATTACAGGTGGTGGATAATTTCGAATGTCTTGTGTCATTAACTACCAACAATGGTGACACAATGAAAGAAATTAAATGACGAATTTCTATTCCTCTTCAAAAACTAAAACAGCTGAATAAATTATGGAGTGGGACAGATAGAACAACAACAATTAGATTTTTAAGAGCATGCATCTTTCCCATTGCAACATACGCCTGTGAGACCTGGGCACATACTAAACAAGCTAAACAGCGCAGCGCATAAATGTCTTTGAATATAAATGTTATAGACGGGTTGTAAGAATATCTTGGATAAAGAAAAGAACAAATGCATCCATACTTCAAGGGCTTAATATTGAAGAATTTTAGCTATTAAAGACAATAAAACAAAGAAAATTAAATTATGTCGGTCACTTGAAACGTCATGAAAGTTTAGAGACACTAATGGAGAGATATATGCCTGGGAATAGAGGAAGAGGAGGGCCAAAGAGAAGATGGGTGCAGGATGTGGCGGATGATCTCCAGATGGATGTATCGGACGCGGGACATCTTACTTATGATCGAGCCATTTTCGGCAGGTTGTTATGGGAGCGAGTTTCTGCAAATTACATGCTACAGCATGAATGAATAAATGAATGAATGAATGAATGAATGAATGAATGAATGAATGAATGAACATTTTGAACGCAAAAATGTGGAAGTAAAATAGTGAACGTAAAATTGACCAGCAAATCACAAACATCCAAACAAAGGTGGGCTTGACTACGACGTTCTGTATAGGATATGTAAGTAACATTTAACTAATACATACAGCGAATGAATGATACAGTTCTTCACTACAGACAATTCAAGTCCTGCAACAAGCAATCAGCCAAAGTCCACGTCTGCCTCAGAAGTATATCCTGAAGACAAAGCAGGTAACAATAACTGTCTTGCATTTGTAAAACATGTGTTGTATCATCATTCCACTTCTGTGCTATAGTGTAGGGCACTAAGCACTCAAAACAGTAGCTGGGCAACGTAACCATGTACTACAAGTCCAATTGAGGGAAATGCATAAGCAAACCGTGGCCAAATGCAAACGACAGTGAAAGGCTTATTGGTTTTAGTGGGTATCTTAGTGTCTTAAACACTATCATCGTAGACCGTTTAGGTGTTCGGATTTTTCTTTCTGTGACGAAATTCAAGTTGGTTGCCACTTCACACCTTTCTGAAAATGGGTCACCATATATTTGTAGAATAGGGAACCCTACACAATTTTCTTGTAGGGGAATTTCTCTGAAAATTAATAATTCTAATTATATTAAAAGAATTAGAAATTACGATCAGTATTCGGAGAGGTAGTAAACTCATGTAGTGACAGGAATTAAGTGAAGATTCACGCAATCTTACCTTTTTCGTGAACGACGAAGTTCTACTTTGTTCAGGTGAACTGTCGAGCCGACATTTGAGGTATAAAATGAATACACTGTACCCGTCATCCGGTACGGAGTTCAGTTCTAAGTTAACACTTCACAGAGACGTCATCCACTTTGTTGCTGTATTAAAGCTCTTTTGTGCAAATTAACGGCGATCTACAGTTCTACTGTCAGTAATTATTATTCTGTGGTTTCGCAGATACAATCAATAATGTGAACAAATCGTTCCTAATGCACTGTAGAGATAAAAGGATCACCGACACACACATCATCCACTGTGTGTTGCCCGAATGATGGCTTAGCCTGCACCTTCTTCTTTGTTAAGGACGCTGTTTTTTCCGAAAACGTGAATTACAGACGGCATCATTCAGCAGCGTCTATGAGTATGGACGACAACTGTATAAGTAGCCTTTTATAAAGGGCTTTAATTTTAATATACACTTGCTAGGTGTTTGATAAAAACAACCTCAAATATCAATAAGTGCCATGCTTAAGTAATGTACAGATATTCGCTACTCCAGGAGTATATCGGTCTTTCATTACTACATCCCGCTATCATAGGGTGGGTTAAGTAAAGCAATACTTAAACATGGGTTACATAAACATGTATGAAAGAGATCTATGACCTGTGGTGAATATGTACAGGGTAGAATGAAGAACAGCTCCTGTCTACATAATATTAAGTGTACCATGGGAAGGTTACGACTCTACTTGATTTCGGAAGTGTGTGTCCTACAATAATAACAATTGTCCTGTCGTGGCGGAAGAGTGCAATTGGGAGGGTACTAACCTTATCCTGGTGCGAGGAAATGCAACCCAAAGACAAAATAAGTCATGGCAGGGCAGACCAGGCCCTAAGCCTTGGTTGGCAGCTGGTCTAGGATCGAAGCTCCGACAGGCGGACAGTTAGAGCATTGCTTTGCTGATCTGGCAGCTTCTGCAGCTTGTCTTGTTCCAGATGTATAGGTGTTAACTTTCCTCTGGAGTGTACTAGGCAGGCCGAGAGAGGGATCATGCTGCATGGGCAACACATGGTTTCTTTATTTTAGCCCAGGCTTTGTGCTATGGAGAGGCAATAACTCCATCCCTGGTCTTAACCGGTCTCGGAATCAAAGCGAGAGGCAACTGTTACGGGTTATAAGTCCCTGTCGTGGGAACAAAATATCAAAATATAGGTCAATATACATAATATGGCTCGTGTTACATCTGGATGACGTCTCATTCACAAATCCCAATGACAGCTAAACAAATGGTCATTACTGACGAAAGGAAAGGTTTAATGATTCTGATTAGGACAGAGTGTTGTTCTAGAATGAATGGGTTCCTCTTACTAGATCTGGCTCGAAGGACTAGGGCATTTATAAGACGACATGGTGCTCTACCAGACGGGGATGTTTCAGTCAACCACCTGTATGACGATGATCTATCCTCAAATCAGGTCTGCTAGCAATGCCTAAGGAACAGATATTCATAAGAGTGTATACTTGATGATTCATATTTATCTGAGGCTCACCCGATAGGTGAGTCCTGAGTCATGTATGACACTCTGAGTTGTGGCAGATGACTATCACCAAGTTCAATGTTTTCAGGTTCTACTCTTTTGGTGTTGAGAATTGATGGTCAACGTTACATCAAGTATTATGTTTGACCATACGCCTAATATAATGGCCAACGTAACATATCACATTATGTGTTCAAATACGCATTTCATAATGGTCTACGTTTGAATTATGGTACGTTCATGGAATATAGTTTGTTGAATGGCCAACGCCTAAGTGACTGGTTACATTTAAATGGCGGATGAAGGTGTAACCAGTAATATTACTTGATGTCATGAATGACTTCACTGCGTACTTTCAGATCATGTTTTGCTACTACGTTGAGGAACTGGCTAACCCCATCCGAATGAACTTACCTGTTAGTGATCTTGAGTAAGACATTGATTTATACCTGACCGAATGTATCTGTCTTCAAGAGGATCAGAATTTAATACTCCAATATTGACTTATACAAAACAAGCTTAACGTACTCTGCAGCTCAGCTGTGGAACAATCTTCCACAAGAAATCAAAGACATCACCAATCCCTATTCATATAATCGCAAATTACTCGAACACTATATCAGTACGAATTACCTTCCCCTTAATAATAGTGATAATAATAATAACAACAAAACCCTAGTATAACATCCAGTCCACTTTTGGTAGGCCAGTATATTCCACATGGCTAATAACAAGTGTCAGACCATTATCTAATGTTACTGTGTCGTGCAGTTTTGATGTTCGTATTTTGCCCATGCCTTTATAATGCATAACTTTTATATTGTTGCTGTTCTCTGTTAGCCTTGTCAGCAACCTACTTGCGACAGGTAATTCAGGACTCCCTACTTTTGCACGACACGAATCAATAACTCGTGTGGTTTACAAAAGGATACATTTTTATTTAGAGCTATTTACACACAAGCTCTGCGAGCAGAATACTTCATGGATAATCAACAACATGGTATGTTTCACAGATGCATTGAAGAGGTGAAAATAATGATACTATTAACTAATTGGAATCTAAAGCCTAGCTAACACTATTGCTGATAAACTATATAAAGTTTCTAGTGAACACGTCTGTTCTCTATCAGTCCTTGTCCCCGTCTGACCACGCTTCTGGTTGCGCGTTGAACCACGGACATTCAGTCCTCCGTGCGCTGGCGAGTTTGCGTGCGTAGAGTCCCAGCACGCTTGGCCAGTTAACTCAAGTAACTGGTATTCTCCAGTTACTCGTTGAGAGGCGAGTTCCCTATACTCTTGGGAAACCCTCGCTCATAAGCACTCAATGATCTCTTAGTTGACACGAGTGTGTCCTGTTGTCAAGCCAAATATAGTGCCTGTGTCTCTCCTGTCTGTATAGCTCCGTCTTAACTCTCAAAGCTCCTGTGTAGATCTTTGACACGCTCCTCTCCTCTGTGTGTAGTGTTACAACCGTTTAACTCCTGTATGTAACACGTATTGGTCACTGAAAAATTGGCTGTCCAATTTTGTCAAAGATCTCATCAGTTTACGTATCTCTTCTGGGGATAGAACAAATTCTCTTCTCTGCCTTTTCACACTGTTATATTGATTCACTCGGCTAATTGAGTAGTGCATCACATCATTATAGTTGGATATACCTCTATTATATTCTTGGGAATTGTATTGATCCGGAACCGTTGTATTATGACTTATGTCCTGGCTTCCTTCGTTTGACCCTATGTCCTTTGACTTCTGCCCGTTGACTTATGTCTCGACCTGTCCTCAAATTGCCCAACATGACAACCCGCAACAAGCTGTCTCTATTACGAGAACAACACATGAGCATAAATGTCATGTTCCCCTATAATATCAGCACCAACTCGTATGCTCTATGTTCTACTCTTCACCTTTAAACTTCCGTTTGTGAAGAAATATTTTCAATGTTACCTTCAAGTTTTTTAAAGAAGTTATTGTGTCCCATGTTTTGAGTTACCCTTCTTAGAAATAAATAGTGACTGCAACTTCTATGTGTTTGTTTACCTGTTTGTTTGCGTGTTATTCATTAAACTACAATGTAATTAACTTGCTAACATGTGTATGCGTTTCTATTCTACCTGTATGTATTACTTCGAGCGCCGTAAATCGGATTATTGTGGCCACAAATGTCGGTTACTTTTATTTATGACCACAATTTCGTCTTAAGATGCCCAAAGTACTTTCTCTATTTACTACTACTATTTCTAAAGTATAGCAGTTACACACTTAAAACCGAACAACACATTGGTCACACAGATTGACACAGACAAGCCACAACAAGACGACCCGCGAGGAGAGAAAAAAACTCCGCCAAATCTCTCTCTCTCTCTCTCTCTCTCTCTCTCTCTCTCTCTCTCTCTCTCTCTCTCTCTCACTCATCCAACGCCTACCTTGGCTTCATTCACTCCTCTCCTATTATACATCTTTCGTTCCCTACTTTCATACCAAACTTATGTTAAAACATTCATTCGTCTTTAAAATATTGTTCATAATAATAAATAAATGAACATTACATATTTTCAATAAATACTGGCTGAATCGCACAAGTTTTCACGCCACATGACTGTGCTATGTCTTTGCACGCGTCATATCTATACAAAATATTATACACGTTTATGATGATGGTTTGATGCCGATAATATGAAACTAACTACTCTATCTAAGTTATAGTGATTTCGTGTGCTGTGCTAAATTAACCTAAGGGAAATAACCTAATTAATTAACTACATTTAAGCACAGTGGGTTAGTTACCTTATAGTATTATTGGTAAATGAAATGATAGTAAATTTCCAATGATTGGGTTAGTTTAGAAATGCTATTTTAAGCAAATTAATATATAAATGATTATGTTTACATGGTGATGTGGTCAAGTAATGTCTAATAATTGCATTTCTAAAGTAAGTGTTAATCTAAATGAGGTTTTTAAGTAAATGTAGGTGACTTCTACCTATACACTAACATAAATAATGTCATATATTTAATTGAACATTTTCAATACAATTATAAATCTATACAATGAAGTTATGCACACTGTTTAAAAAAAAAAAAAAATGTACTATACATATCACAATTATATATAACTACACTAACGTCGTCCTATTCGGTGTAATGTTCGAGCACTGTTCCTTGTAGACTAGTGTAACAACCTAGTTCAATTCACCACAGTTTTATATGCTCTCCTTTCAGGATAGTGGTATATATAAAGTTCCCTACTAGTTTCTGTAGGTTCACGTCTAACACTTTCACTGTAATTATTGCTTATCTACGTGTTAGCGTTGTAGAAATATCACTAATGTGCCTGTTCATTTACTAATTATGGCACTGTTTATCTTCCACAGTATAGTCGACTGGCGATATTAACGCACTTCAAAGTGTAAGTTTTAATCACACACGGCACTGATTTCATTCATAACTACAGTGTCACTGTTTCTGGTGATAAATCTTCGCTCTTCTCCTGTACTTCAGGTATCTCTATATTTGAAGGTCTACTTAAAATGTCTGCCAAAGAGTTCAATGATCCCTTCAAATGTTGGATTGTAAAGGCATAGTTTTCCAATATTAAGGACCATCTGTAGGTCCTGTTGTTTTGCGGGATGCCAGACTGCATTACCGCCAGGGGAGAGTTGTCGGACTGGATTACAAACTCTGTACCTGCCAAAAACCTATGCAGTTTTCTCATACAATAGATTACGCTGAGGCCCTCCAATTCAGAAGCTGAGTATCTTGATTCAGCAGGGCTGATTTTACGGCTTACATACATCACAGGGTGGAACCTCCCGTCGTAAAACTGGCCTAATATACCAGATATGGAAATCGCACTTGCGTCTGTGCGGAGAAAATAGGTAAGATTTTGATTAGGTAAACGCAAAATAGGTGGTACACTGATTATATATTTCAATTTTGATAATGCGCCAATTAACGATGCATCTTGCACAACCAATTTAGCCGAAGCTTTCAAAATATTTGAAAAAACACTGGTGATTTCCGCCAGATTGGGAATACATTTACTATAGTAGTTTACAAGACCAAGTAGACTTCGGACTTGTTTCTTGGTCGTCGGCATACTCAAATTCAGAATTTTCGTGACTATTTTCTCGTCTGTTCTGAGTTGGCCTCTACAGATGGTATGGCCTAGGAAGTCAATTTCCCCCATGCCAGACTCTACCTTAGTTGGTTTGACGGTAAGACCGAATAATCGCAGCCTGTCGAAGACATGTCGAAGTTTCAGTAGGTGTGACGTCCAGTCTTCAGTATGAACACATATGTCATCTATGTATGTAGAAGTATTGGTCACCCCGTGGAGAAGATCTCTAGTAAGACGTACGAAAGTGGCAGGAGCATTACGAAGGCCAAAAGGGAGAAAGCGCCACTCATAGAGCCCTAGAGGTGTAGAAATCGCTGTCAAATGAATTGAATTTTCTTCCATCGGGACTTTCCAGTAACCTCGAGTGAGGTCGAGTTTGGAAAATATACGAGATGTAGACATATCTAGTATAAAATCTTCGCATGCTGGAATTGGCTCAGCATCGATCTTTGTCACTCTGTTTAAACGTCGAAAATCGACACAGAGGCGAATTGTTGAGTCCTTTTTGGTGACAAGAACGATAGGAAAGGAATATTCTGACTGTGATCTTTGAATTATTCCACTCGACTCAAGAGATAGTATTTCTTTGTCGAGATTTGCCGCATAATTTAGAGGGATGGAATAAGGTCGACATTTGATAGGGGTGTTATCAGTCAGAATGATGGAATGTTCTATTCTGTCTGTCTTTCCTGGGATGTCGGAGAAAATGTCCTTGTATTCTGTCACTAAATCTATCATCTGTCGTCGTTGCACGTCCGTAAGTTTGGTTTCTATCCGTATGCTATCGATGGTCCCAGTCGTGTCTACAGTAGGGACTGGTAATTCTATTCCGTCGTCATCTGTCTGGTTAAGTACTGTTATGGTATTAGCTGCGTGTGCTGTTACCTGGCTAAGTGTGTTTGCGATGTCGCTGTCGTGTGTCGCCCTACCTAGTGTAGTTGCGTTGTGTACGTCTGTCGTCCGATTGACTGGTGTGGGTGCATTTTGTTCGTCTGTCGGTAGTTCCTGTCGTGAGAAATATGGTTTCAGTATGTTGATATGAAATATCTTTAATTTTCCTTTTATCGATATTTCAAGGTCGACATCTGATATTTTACGTTCGACGTTGAATGGCCCTTGCCAAGATGTTAGTAACAAATTACGTTTATCAGTTAGTAGAAGCAACACCTTCTGGTTTGGTTCAAGGTGAATAGTTTTAGCACCCTTTTTTGCATAGTCGTGGTTTCCATTGCTCGACACCTGCTTTAGGGGTTTAGCAATATCGACCGCTATACTCTCATCTTGTCTAGATGCTAATAATGACCGTTGAACTTCGGCCGTCACATGCTTTCCCTTCCGTACAAGATGTTGACACATAGTACATGAACGACAGAAAATTTTTATATCAGAACAGAATTTAGGCCAGTAGAAGTGTGACAAAATTCTGGCTTTGGTTTTGTCATAGGCCAAATGTCCAGCAAACGGTGACTCATGTGCGATTTTCAGCACAGTTTGTCGGTGTGTTACAGGTAACACCGTTTGCTGAATTTCATGGTTATTATTTGTGTAATAACGCATAAGAATTCCGTTGTGTATTCTAAAATACCAAGATGCATTTTTGGTCACTTTCGCTAGCTCACCTAACAATTTAAAATAAGGTGCGATAGTTTGATCGGTGCGTTGTGCCTCGATCAATTCTTGTCGAGTATTATTGTTAGTAGCACCGTAAGGTGTTAAATGCTGGAACATCTCGTTTTGCAGGTCAGTGTAGTGTGTTTGCGTTTCTGACCTTGTTACAGCATTAGCCAGGTTCGTTTCCTTCCAGGCTAATATATCATCGTCAGTACATTTCTTTAATGAGTCTAAACATCCTAAAATAAGATCCGTGCAAGGGTCTTGCAGGATTGCGCACGTAAATGTGCCGGTAAGGAACGGGGTATTTATATGCGCTTTTGCCAGTGGGTATTTCTCAATTGTTCCAGAGAAAGTACGGCATTTGACAAATTCACACGCGTAATCTTCTGGTTTCACCAGTTCTTTTCTCAGGCCAAGTACAGTACTGCCGCTGTCCAGTAAACAATGGCATGGTTGGTTATTTACCAGTGCATCGTAGAACTTCAATTTACCTCTGGAGGCATTAGCTGCATTAGTATCTTCGATGGAACATGGAATAACGTGACCACATTCTAATTTTCCATCCGCATGAAACCTGTTACATGTATCACATTTATTGAAATCAAGTATATCAGTAACTACTGCCACACTTTCACACACATTCTCTGGTAGCACATTCTCAAGTTCAGAGTCTATCACACTATCATCGTCAGATGACGTATCGATGAGCATAGCATTGTTTGCCTTCATCCTTTGTCTGCCCAGACACTTTGCCGAATAGTGTCCATAACTTGAACAAAAATAACATTTGATAGCACGTTTGAACGAGTTTCTTCTATTCTCTTGCTTCTTTATGACTGTTTCTAAATGAGATGGATATGCTGGGTTCTTATCGCACATAGAATAAGTGGGATGATGTAAATTGCAATATCCACAACGTGGAGGTTTTTGATAGGGCTGGTCTTTCTTACGATACTCTTTTTGCCTATACGATCTATTAGGTTCATTTTTCACAAAGGCAGTGATCTCAGTATCATGGATGGTGGTTTTAAAGATATCACGATTTGCAGAAACATACGCAGACCCACGTTTTTCTAGCTCTTGAATGGATTCTATGTCTGCCTGTTGGAGGAACTTTGCAAACGGGGTAGGGACCGTGGATATTACCTTGTCCATTACCATTAGATCTTGCAGTTTATCGAAGTTTTTCCCCACTTTTGCCGTTCTAAGCCATTTGTTAAATGTACTTTGCACGTTAGAGACGTAATCTAGGAAGGTTTCAGTAGGTTTGGGTTTTAATTGTGAGTATTGAATCTGATAACCTGGAGCGTCAAGTAAGAAGTGTTGCATGATTCTATCGTGGATGTATTGATAGTCACTCCTCAGTTCTGTAGGTATTGATTCTATCACTTTTAATGGCTCACCACTGAGATTTCTCATGTAGATCATTGCCCAATCGTTCAAAGGTATTTTATGAGTCTTAAGTTGAAACTCTATATTCTCCGTCCATGCAGAAATGGAACCGCCTACGCTGTATGGCTTGATAAGGCCTTTATATTTGGAAAATTTATGTTGCTCCTCCTGGCTCTTTTGTTTACTAGAGGCTATTTGAATGTTTGACTCTATCTCTAACTCTTTCATCTTTAATTTTGTCTGTGACTCTACCTCAATCTGCTTCTGTTTCGTCTGTGACTCTACCTCAATTTGCTTTTGTTTGTTAGTTTCCTCTGCTTCTTTCATCTCTTTTTGATGTTGTCTTTCTAATGCTCTTTCATCTCTCTGTCGAGCAGTTTCCTCTTTGTATCTTTCATTCGCCCATTTCTCTAATTCCTCTCCAGTATGGCCTAGTGCTTTGCCTGCCTGGATGCAGTCATTTAACGATGCCATTTTATGATTTTATGTTATTTCACAACAATAATATTTCAATTTCACACAATAGTTGTACAGTTATATGTTAGTTATTTACATTGTTACTGAAAATAAAGATGCATCGTTAAAATGGTCAGTATCAAAATTATTCGAAAATATAATCATCTAATCGGTTGGAAAAACTTGGCACTTGGGATGTTCCATCGCTGACTTCCGTACACAAAATGATTGACTTGATTGGAGAACTGATGCTTCTGTTTAGTAGAGCATCAATACTTTAGAAAACATGTCTATGTTACAAATACATGTTCATCTTTCATGTGGTTGATCAATAACAAATGTGATTTGCATAATGATAATGATGTTAATGAATGAATGGTATGATAGTATCAATGATTGTCATGATATGTAAGATGCTTCGTCATATGAGTGTCACTGTCGTCTTGTCTTCACTTTCCTTCTGGTTGGTATAACTACGCTCTATTGATTCCGTTTAGCAGCTAATATACTCTTAAATGTGATGAATGTTGACATTGATGGCTGTATCACACCAAATGAAATGTACGATGATGTGCTGGGTAACTTTGCAACATATTTGTACATATATTCATTTACTAAATTCATCAACATTTGCTATCACTTTTCACAGAATTACACAATTTCTAAATTATTTTCTTTTAATTGTGGCTCAAGCTCCACAAATGTTACTTTTTAAAGTAGTTTGGTGTTCACTCTCGAAAAACAATTTATTTCAAACATTATATAATAAATCATTTACGTTTGGGTAATTTTAACACCACAAAATAATTTTAGAGTCTTTAGACGTTGGTTCAGAAACTTCTGACACCAAATGGGTCCTGCCTGTCAGCAACCTAATTGCGACAGGTAATTCAGGACTCTCTACTTTTGCACGACACGAATCAATAACTCGTGTGGTTTACAAAAGGATACATTTTTATTTAGAGCTATTTACACACAAGCTCTGCGAGCAGAATACTTCATGGATAATCAACAACATGGTATGTTTCACAGATGCATTGAAGAGGTGAAAATAATGATACTATTAACTAATTGGAATCTAAAGCCTAGCTAACACTATTGCTGATAAACTATATAAAGTTTCTAGTGAACACGTCTGTTCTCTATCAGTCTTTGTCCCCGTCTGACCACGCTTCTGGTTGCGCGTTGAACCACGGACATTCAGTCCT
>CAWUFQ010000354.1:0-117500 GCA_963921405.1 Cepaea hortensis | reverse complement strand
GGTTTGAATAGATAGACTCTTAGCAACATTTTCGCTGCAGAAGCAACAATGTATAGAAGGTGCATTTAATGTGTGCTTTTCCATCGTATAGAGAAAAGGTTTGGTATACATATGTAAATGCATTTAGGATGCAATTACATATTGCAGCATCTGGCGATAGGATGTCTGGCAGAAAGGTCTCAACATGGTAGATGCAGTGATAGAAAATCATCGCACTTGGGGACATTTCTCTCTCAAACTAGAGCATAGATTTTGATGAGTTTTAATAAGCTTAAACATCACTTTAACATCATTATTCATACAAACATAGTGTTACCGCACGTGTAACAATTTGTTCAAATCGATCCAAGTCACCTTTGTGTTCATTGAAATGTTCTAGTGGAAACACCATTGCTCCAGTCTGCTAATAAGACACATCAAAATGAACATCTGCCACTGGATTCACCTGTGCGGTGCAAGGGATGTATTAATTCCTGTCTCTAGTCGTCTAATTTCCGTCTCATTCTCCATCCGTTTAAGTTCCAGGATATGTTGACGTTCTCTCTTTCTTTATTCTCCAATTCAACTCGGAGTTTCTTCTCCTGAGTTTCAAATTCAGCCTGAAATTTTCTTTCTTCCAATTGAAGAATATGCTGACGCTCATTCTCCTTATTCTCAATTTCAGCCTGGAGTTTTCTCTCTTCTAACTGAAGCTTCTCGTGCTTTTCAATCTCATCAGACATATTTAGCTAACTCATTACCTTAGACCACACAATTTACCTATCTCCATATGCTGATTTCGCAATTTGTCTAATTCAGCCATTATTGTGTTCTCTTCTATATCTAAAAAGAATTTGGCGTGTTCTGGGGTCGCGGGCAACTCAGCCACCATTATTCCCTTTAGAAGATACACAATAGCATGCAAAATGGTTAACAATACAATGCAATCTAATTATTAAACCAATATCCACAGTTGATGATAGAGACGTACTACTTATAATTTTTCACTCACTTACTCTTTTGCCATAATGGAACATCTAAAATCAATCACTTTCCTCCTATAAAAAGATCACACTGTTATATACTCCCATACTGACAACAATCCTTGGTAGGTTTCCTATCCCTGAAATGAATATTCCTTAATTATTAGAGATTCACATTGAGTTAACTATCTCTAACCTAACTCACAACTTGTGAGAAAGTTACTATGGGTTTAAATATTCCTCGACGAGCATCCCACTTGTGAGGTGAAAGATAGTTAAACTAGGATATTGGTAAGAGTATCCCGATTGGGATGGGTACAAATCCTTTATAGTCTTCTCCAAGAAGCATGTAATTTGGCGCGTTAACCCCACGTGAGGACAACTATAGATAAAGAAAGTATCCTACACGAAATCCAGGAATTCTTAAAAAGTCGTGATGGACACGGAAGTTTACCTCTATCCCTCAATAAGATTAACTCCTGTATAATGGAAAATGGAATAGAGTGAGTTTTCCCGCCATCATGGGATCTCCATTATTCTATATGCATATAATGTATATACTGAAAATATAATGTGTGAACTGAACAAACAAAGGTAGTACAAGACATCCAATGTGTGAACAGAACAGAAATTGTTATCACAGAACTGTCACTGTGTGTGCAGAACAAACACAGATATCACAGAACATTCACTGAGTGTACAGAACACACACTGTTATCATAGAAAATGCATAAGAAATCACCCAAGACCTGATTCATAACAAAAATGTAATGTGGAATCAAAGATTGGAGTGCGAGTCATTCTGATATATAGCTGCATGCTCAACAATGATTATCACTCATTGTGAAGAAAAAAAATGTATCATCAAACGTACAGCAATACAAGGTATAGAAATAGATATAATCATAAGTTCTACTAAATTATGAGGTGATCTCCTGTGGAGCTGGTACAAAGTATTGAATCACATCTTTTATAATTCCCTTTGGTTTAACTTCTCTTTCAGGGTTTTCTCCTAAGTTGTGTCGAGCTTGGTAGATTATACTGGCATTCCCCAACATCTGATTCTTCCACAGTATTCATGAAACAGCTCTTAGGGTCCATCTACTGTAGGATGGGGATGGTGATGGATGCATGATATACTGGCATTCCCCAACATCTGATTCTTCCACAGTATTCATGAAAATGTTCTCAGGGTCCATCTACTGTAGGATGGGGATGGTGATGGATGCATGAAAAAAATGCTGAAATATTATTTGACATGGTATGATATGGACATGGTCATAATACCTCTACCACTGTCAGCCAGCAAGTCAGCAACTCCACGACTGAATGAACAGCATTCATTTTGACTTGCTTTAATTTACACCGCCCGTCTCCCTGGCCGAGGGTTAGCAGCTTTCTCCGTAGCCCCGAATACTCGTGGTTGACGTGAGCGCACGAGAATTGGAAGCTGTTCAAGTAACGCCAGTGACTTATGAGAGTACGGAGCCGGTCGCTCAGAAAGCAATGGCAAACTACTGAGCGTAATCTTGCCAAGAAATCAACAATCAGCTAAAAGATGCTGATGTTGACAGCGATGTCCTGTAAACGGATATACAGAATTTTTTTAAAATTAATTTACACTGCCCAGCTAAAGTATGGAGGCAATAAAACTAACATAAGCATTTGACAACAATTATATGTCATTATAATATTAACATGAAAAGGGGGAAAGAAATTAGGAGGAGTAAGGAGTGTGCTTCCACTCAATGGTGAGATCATTTCTCTCTTCTCTCTAAATGGAATTCACTCCAATATCTGATAGAGTGGGATCAGTTGAGGGATATCCAATTGTTCTCCCTTGATGTTGTCATGTCATGATGTGATCAACTCATGATGAAACATTAACAATAATATAATGTTATGAAGATGAGACCAAATGGTTATGTTGTGACAAAGTCATCAGATTTCGATCAAGGTAAGTTGAGACACGGTCATCCATGTTGTGACAAAACCTTCTTGTGATGCACATAGGTTGTAATAAAAGCAGGTTATGATAAAGGCATGTTATGATAAAGGCAGTTTGTGATTAAGACAATTTGAGACCTAGGCGTGTTGAGAATATAAACGCAAGGCGTGGTTCGAATATAAACGCAGATTGTCCCTCCCAGTTTTCTCCTTTGAGCACGGGGGTTGAAGTCGACGTTTGAAAAAAAATACACACAAATTGTTGCAAGCAATTTTCGTGCACAACTTCAGAAATGGACTGGTTTATGTCCATTTTTTCAGAATACAATTGGCAGATCCCTGAACGTAATAATCATCTAGTCATCAGCAACATTTGTGTGAGGCTGATGGTGTGTGCAACTTCTGGCAAATATTTAGTTATATGGTGCAAATATCTTATATGATTAAATAGCATTTATTCTTGTCACAGCCTCACATAGGGGCGGTACCAACATAAAAGTAAGAAAGACTAGCGAAGGGATAGAACTCCAGCTAAAGGGAAAGAACCAAGTCACTCGAAGGCTCGAATAATCCAGAGCCTTCTCGAAGGACCGGTCAGTGTGTCCACAGCCCCGTGGACACCGATGGGGCCCGCCGATTGCGGGATCCACGAGAAACTCAGAGAGAGTTACCACCCGTGTCGGATTGCGACACGTGTGGAAAGGCAGACACGGACTGGACATCGAGGAAGCAACAGGGCTTACCTTAAGGGGGACTTGATAGTTTAGACCCAAGTGTATTTAGGGGTCTTATGCATATGTTAGATAGCTGATAGAGTTGTTGTGATAATCATGTTTATTGTAAACTCCTGTGATATGCAACTCATAGATTGCTGGCTTGCGAAACCTCTCTTCGCCAGCTTACTGTAACATAATAATAATAAATGATGTTAGATTGCATATGAACGGAGTTTGTTGCCTGTATGAGCCCGGGTTTCATTCCCCTAGAGATCTAGGACGGTGACAGGCTATTTGGGGGCCAAGCCGGTTTTGGCAATCAGAAGCTTTACTTTCCAGACAGCTCTTGGTTTTGCCAAGTAAAAAATATATATATATATATATATATATATATATCATACATGGCAAAGTCAAAACTTTGCAGCTATCATCATATTATCTGTGAATGAGCTATTATAGTCCCTCTACAAAAATATTTGATATTTGAATTTATGCTGATGTTCATAAAATTTGACATTGACATGACTGTGACAATTACATTGACTGTTACTAATTTTTTTTTGATTCCAACATTAGATTGTTCCGCGAAATATCGTGTGTATGTAACCTGTACTCCAGCTGTGGCGAGAAAACAGGAAAGCACAACAAGACTACAGTCGAGAGATCAGGAAAAATAAGATGAGTTTCATTTCATGCTCATTATGTCCCTAAGCGATACTCATCCATGATTCATTGATGTAACATTTTTTCTTTGTATTGATTTTTATGTATATGCTAATCTCATAACCAAGTAAACTTGCTCGTGTAAATTTAAATGTAAACATTAAGGGGGATAACCAACTTTTGTACACCCAAACTAATTTCAAAGGGATTTAATTTCAAGAAAGTGAACAATAACTAAAATACAAGATGTCAACATTAGAACAGTGCATCGAATTAGGTATTAGGTTAGGATATATTGAGGAGAAACTTTCAGAATTGGCACAAAAGACACATGCAGAAAATATTGCACGGGAAGACAGAGCAATAGAGAGAGAAGAGAAAAAGATGCAAGCAGAAAGAGAAGAGAAAAAGATGCAGATGCAAATGGAAGCTGAAGAAACGAAAATGCAACTGCAAGCTGAGGAAAGAAAGATCCAAATGGAAGCTGAAGAAAAGAAAATGCAACTGCAAGCTGAGGAAAGAAAGATGCAAATGGAAGCGGAAGAAAAGAAAATGCAACTGCAGGCTCAAGAGAAGAAGATGCAAATGGAGCTCGAAGCTGCGACCAAGCAAGCCCAAATTAAGTGCAGAAACACAGATAAAACTGAAACAAATGGAAATTGATTCCAACTTAGAAATGTCAGTAAACAAAATTAGAAGTAAAGAAGATGAACAAAAATACAACAAATATAAAGGCCTGGTCAAGCCGTTTTGTTCAGGAGATTCAATCAGCGCATACTTAGAGAACTTTGAGTGCTTGATGACTTATCATAACGTCGCAAAAGTCGACTGGTCATTTATTCTGATGAGAAATTTAGCTTTAGAGCCCTTAAAAGTGATAGAGACAGTTCCATAAGACATGAGGAAAGATTACGACTATTTGAAACAAAGAATACTACAACATTTTTCACTAGATACAGCAGGCTATCAACTACAGTTCTCCAAATCAACCCCATCACCTAACCAAACTTTCATAGACTACGTGTCTACAGTCCAAGATATTTGTACAAAATGGATAACCTCAGCAAAAACAAATAACAACCATGATAAACTGAAGGAGCTAATTATAATTGACAAAATTATTAGCACAATACCAACACCTTTTTCTAAATTTTTGAGACAAATGCATTGTAAAACTATTCAAGAAATAGAAAATAAGGGGAGCGCATATTTTACAACGAACCGCGATATTTTTCAGTTGAATATGAGCCAAAATGAGACAGCAGCGGTTACAAACACCAAATATTCAAAACCAAATTAAAATAGGTTCAAACAACGCTCTAAGTTCACAAAGCCAGTAACGTGCCAGTATTGTCATCTGAAACACGAAGAGTACGCGATGTGTGACAAATCACCAAATTATCCACATCATCTGCAAATGATGGTGGAAAAACAAAAGAACAAAAGAAACGCATATCAGAGAGCGGTCAAATGTTATTTTTGTTCGAGCTTTGGGCACTATTCAGCACTCTGTGACGGACGAAAGATGATGAAACAGGCTAATGCCGCATTAATAGACACATCCTCAGATGAAGAAATTGAACAACAGAACGAATGCGACATCCAGAATGAAAGTGCGAGTGAGTTAGGCAATGCAGTAGAAATCATTAACACCATCACTGATAATACATGTAACACCTGTAGAAAATTTCAAATTTATACAACTTTGTTATGCGGCCACACAATCCTAGTTTCTAACGAAATGGCCAACGCAGCCTTAACATCAACAGGCAAGTTAAAGTTTGCAACAGGTTATGTTAATAACAAACAATGTACATTAATACGCGATTCCGGCGCGACTCTTTGTGGAATTAAGAAAACATTAGTTAATGACAAAGACTACACACACAAATACGTAACTTGTCGCACATTCGCAGGCACTATCGAAAGATAACCCCTAGCACTTGCCGAAATTCGGACACCTTTTATATCAGGACGAGTGCTATGCGCAGTACTAGAAAATCCTACCGCTGAAATCATCCTTGAGAATCTTCCCAACATAAGATCTTGCTCTGAACAAGAAATCAGAGAATGGGAACAGAAAAACTGTATCCAAAAACTGAACAGTGGTTCCAAAATGAAAAACCACGCGTGCTTGTCTCAAACTGCCAAAAGCACAAGGGAGACAACCGATGACGGAATTCGAAACGAATTCACAGAGGTGCAGAATACTGGGGCGGTTGAATCTTTCAATGATACCATCAAATTAACACCTCGAACTGAGGACGCCATCGATCCACAAAATATTGAGCCTGTATATGTGCAACAACACACACAATACGCTAATATAGTAACAAGACAAATGACACACAAAACCCACAACGACCAACTTCAGGAGTCGCTACAAATCATTTCACCCAATATTACCACCACCGAGTTGATAGAAGAACAAAAATCAGATCCAACCCTTTCGCAATACTTTCGGCTAGTAGGATTAAAGCCAAAATTGACGAAAAACGCTTCTTGGACATTTAGACTAAATAATAATATTCTGACTAGATTATATACCAGAGATCAAACCACGATACAGCAAGTGGTTCTACCTCAGTCACATCGTGAGAAAGTGCTACATATAGCCCATGACTCACGTTACGGAGATCATATGGGTTACGAAAAAACAAGGGCCAGAGTCCTGAGCCAATTTTATTGGCCTAAATTTCGCCAAGACATAAAAACCCATTGTAAATCATGTGATACCTGTCAGAAACTAATCAAAAAAGGGAAAAACCCTACGGCAGAAATTCAATCAACCACAACTGCCTCGAGACCATTTCAAATCGTGGCGGTTGATTTAGTAGGTCCTTTGAACCACATCTCAAACAAAGGAAATAGATACATTTTTACACTCGTTGATTTGTGTTCGAGGTGGGCAGAAATGATTCCATTAAAATCTATCTCCTCTAAGGATGTGACGGACGTATTATTACAGATATTCTCCCGTTTTGGCTTTCCGGAGAAGATAATATCGGATAGAGGAACGCAATTCATATCTAATGCCACTCAATCGGTAACTAAGTTAGTAGGCATAAAACAATGTTTTACAAGTCCCTACCGACCGGCCACAAATGGAATTTGCGAAAAATTAAATGGGGACCTAAAACATATGTTATCCAAAGTGACAGCTGATAATCCAGCCGATTGGGATATACTTCTCCCAACGGTGCTGTTCGCATACAGAGAAGTCCCACAATCAAGAACGGGGTTCTCTCCATTTGAATTGATATACGGAGCGAACCCAAGAGGACCTCTCACTATTTACAAAGATATAATATCACAACCCATAAACACCCAATTACCAGTTTCTACCTATGATTTGATCACAGATACCAGAGACAAAATCATGAGATCCTGTATACTGGCCAGAACATCATTACAGGAGAAAGGTTTTAGGTACAGGCAGTACGCCAACAAAGGGGCAAAAACGATTGTATTACAACCAACTCAAGATATTTTACTATTACTACCTGACAAGAGAGATTTACTATCAACCTCTTGTAAGGGACCATTTAAGGTTGTAAGAAAGATTTCGGAAGTTGACTACGAAATTTCTTTGAATGGAAAGTTGAAAATATTCCATGTAAATATGTTAAAACCGTACTATTCTAGAAAGGACAGTGACACGAACAAGCAGACGCAGATAACAAATGACAATAACCAAACTGACAAAAAGGACAACGAAAACGAAACTACAATTACCCGACGCAATGACACCTCGACAAACGAAGATCTAAACGAAGCATCATTAACGACTCATTCTTGTGACAACGAAGACGACGAAAACATATTCACAGTACCGACAATATGGGATAATGACATGGACGACCAATTTAACGACACACTGACAACTATTAGTCTCGACGACGACGACGACAATGACATTGAAGACAATTTACAAACAGTAGCGTCAGTAATAAATCAGACGGACGTAGACAATACAGAAATTCCAGTACCAATTATGAACGACGACAGTACGATGAAGGACATACAAATCTCTGACACTTTGACACAACAGCAGCGACAAGACATTTTGTCTCTTCTTAACGACTATAAAACTATCTTCTCAAACAAACCTGGACAGACTGACAAAATAACACATTCAATTGTGTTGACAGATCTAACGCCTATCAAATGTAGACCATATTCAATTCCTTTACATTATAGAGCAAATTTAGACAAAGAAATTTTGGACTTAGAAAAAAATAAAATAATACAAAAATCTGTATCCCAGTACTCTTCGCCAATTGTCCTGGTGAAAAAGAAGGACCAAACTATTCGTTTATGCATAAATTACAGAAAATTAAATACTATAACCACGACAGATGCTGAGCCAATGAACGGATGTGAAGACCTCATTTTGAATATGTCTCAATCATCCTTATTTTCTAAGCTTGATTTAGCTAAAGGCTACTGGCAAGTACCGTTATCTCCCTCTTCAAGGCATATAACAGCATTCGCTACACCACTTGGGCTGTACGAATGGAGATATCTTCCATTTGGTCTCAAGAACGCTGCCGCCACATTTGTCAGGTTAACTAGATTGTTATTGCAAGGCATCAAGGACGTGCAAGCATATATTGATGATATATGTATCCATTCGTCAGACATGACTTCTCACTTACGTACATTCCAACAAGTCTTTAATCAAATCCTTCTCTTTGGACTTACTATCAAACCTTCCAAGGTTGAAATAGGCTATAAAGAAATAGACTTCTTAGGTCATAGGATTTCCGAAGGCAAACTATTGACAGACGATAGAATCGTATCAAAATTCTCAACCTAGAAGTTCCAACTACAAAGAAACAGGTTAGAAGCCTGTTAGGTCTCATAAACTATTATGCCAAGTTTATACCAAACTGGGCGCAACTCACATCAGTTTTTTCTAATCTGTTGACAAAAGATCATCCAGAAAAATTTTGTAAGAGTATCCGCTTAGAGGATGTAATGTGCAAATTGAAATCAATTTTTTCTAACCCACCCGTATTAAGATTACCAAACATAGATATACCTTTTATTCTGACCACAGATTCGAGCTATCGCAATTGGAGGATGCCTGATGCAGGAATATCAAGGCGTAAGACATCCGATACTCTATGTCAGCCGGAAGCTGAAAAAGGCAGAGATCCATTATTCCACAGTTGAGTTGGAGGCATTAAGTCTACTGTTTTGTATGCGTCGTTTATCTAAGTTCCTCTTAGGTTAGCATTTTGTTGTTTTAACCGATAATTCGCCACTGCTGGTACTTAAGCAAGGTGTGCCAAAGAATCATCGATTATCAAGATGGTGTCTTCTTCTTCAAGATTTCGACTTTGAAATCCGCCACATCAAAGGTACTGATAATATTATTGCGGACATTTTGTCACGGCAAACTAATGCACCAGCAGACTAGCACTAGGCACATTAATCATTCGCCATATAATAAGCTGTGATATTTTAGTCTGTTGCATAGAACAGTGTACCTCTACACACACTATAAAACTTTCACCCAGAAGTATCAACGCCCAAATGAATAATCTACTGATAACAGTCACGAACATGAAACTTTGAGAACCCTATAGTGTATTAAGCCATATTACCAATGGCCAAGGCGTGAAAAACAATCCGAGCGATATATAATATCTGTGAAGTGATTTCAACCAGTGAACTGACAATCATCGTGTAAAGATTAAGAACACTGCATACTCGCTATTGCTAAGAAACGTCGCAAACAGCCGGAATAGAACTACGTCGATTACAACATGCAAGGGACAGCTATATTAACTGTTAAGATTGATGGCACGACACACGAACAACAGGAGGACAACACACACACATCGTCGTTGGGGTTAGTTAGTTAGTTAATTAATTAATTTACTATTAGTTAATATGTATTACACTTGTATTTAATTATATATATAAAATATGTCAACCTGTAACTTGTATATTTTCTACCATAATATTACAGGTATCTTCACTAATAGGTGAAATATTCTTCCTATACAATTTTTCTATTTAAGTTATAAACCATTTTTGATTACACGTACAAAAAGTACTTGTTACCTTAAAGGGAACATATCGCCTAATCCATTTTTCTAAGGGCAGTAAGACTTACCTTAACTTTATTTGTATATTTTAACAAAATACTATTTTGTATGAAAGATGTATGAATGACAGAGTGAATGAATTAAATGAGAGAGCGATATACTGAGCGGACAAATTGTACGCAAAACGTATTTATTTTAATTTGTCTGCGTCTTTCATGTAAAAATGTATTACCTGTCTAAATTATTGATACATGTTTAGTATTGAATACACTACATCTAAGCGCCACTGTTTGGAATGCCCCGATCATGCATTACACAGATTAGGTAAGTCATGACAAAGGATATCCCAACTCGTGACGCTTGGAGTGAAACCACACAGTGAACACACACTTTATACAAACTCAAAACTGAACACTAACAATTAAAATACAGTCACTTTATTAGAAACAGCAACATATCAGTCAATACACTAACAAGCCAACAGGAACACACGTAGTCAGATGTGATAAAACAACAGCATAACTACATATTCAGCAACATACAACATACGGAAGTAAAAATGTATCGAAATACACACGCAAGACAAGATTTGCAAGTGTACTTAAATAGCCAAGACATTTGTCTTGTTAAAACTCTCTTACACAGAGTTTTATATCTTGGTATCATATGGATACGGGAGAAGGGCGCGGTTGTAAAAACAACTGGAAACGTCACGGAACTTCGGTCAGATAAGCATGTTTAAGAACATAGAAGAGAGAGACCTCTTCATCAATCATCTCGAAGTGTTGTATGGGAGAATACATGAGTTGTTGATGCAGATGTGTAGGTTGCCAAGTTACTATCCACCAAACTACAAACACCGACTTTATGTGATCCTGTGACAGAATTAGTACAGAACTAATTACCATATAACAACCCATCAAAGCAGGGGGGAGGGGGACTCCTGTCACAGCCTCACATAGGGGCGGTACCAACATAAAAGTAAGAAAGACTAGCGAAGGGATAGAACTCCAGCTAAAGGGAAAGAACCAAGTCACTCGAAGGCTCGAATAATCCAGAGCCTTCTCGAAGGACCGGTCAGTGTGTCCACAGCCCCGTGGACACCGATGGGGCCCGCCGATTGCGGGATCCACGAGAAACTCAGAGAGAGTTACCACCCGTGTCGGATTGCGACACGTGTGGAAAGGCAGACACGGACTGGACATCGAGGAAGCAACAGGGCTTACCTTAAGGGGGACTTGATAGTTTAGACCCAAGTGTATTTAGGGGTCTTATGCATATGTTAGATAGCTGATAGAGTTGTTGTGATAATCATGTTTATTGTAAACTCCTGTGATATGCAACTCATAGATTGCTGGCTTGCGAAACCTCTCTTCGCCAGCTTACTGTAACATAATAATAATAAATGATGTTAGATTGCATATGAACGGAGTTTGTTGCCTGTATGAGCCCGAGTTTCATTCCCCTAGAGATCTAGGACGGTGACAATTCTCATGACAAGAAAATGGCGCATGCACAAAGCATATTCATGAAAATGATAACAGAAGAATCACATAATATATTAAAGAAAGTGTGAGTTTATGTACAAGGGTTTGAATAGGTAGTCTCTTAGCAACATTTTTCCTGCAGAAACAACAATGCATAATGATAGAAGGCGCATTTAAAGTGTGCATTTCCATAGCGTAGAGAAAAGTGTTGACACACACACAAACCACACACACACACACACACACACACACACACACGCACAAAGACACACAAAGACACACACACACCACACACACACACACACACACACACACACACACACACACACACACACACACACACACACACACACACACACACACACACACATATATATATATATATATGCATTTAGGAAGCAATATCATTTTGCAGCATCTAGCGGTAGAATGTCTAGCAGAAAGGTCTCAACATGGTAGATGCAGTGATGGAAAAACATGGCGCTTGGCGACATTTCTCTCTCGAACTAGAGCATAGTTTTTGATTATTTTTAAGACGCTTAAACATCACATTAACATCATTATTCACACAAACATCGTGTTACCTTAATGTCATGGATCATCTTAGCACATAATTCGGGTCAAGCTTGCCTTCGGGAACCCAGAACACTGGAACTTTAAGAAAATGCTGGTGGCCATGACTACAGTTTTACGTGGACTGACTTATTTATTCAATGCCAATTCTGCCTCCGGGGTTCTGGCGGGTACCGTTGGGTGGTCTGATTATAGAGTGTTTTTTTTTTTTTTTTGTCTGCACCCATATAAAATTCCATATCTCAGTAACCAACTGAAGGAAAATGATGAGATTTAGCATATAACCTTATCATTATGTCCACCCAATAAAACATTTTTTGTTCTGGAGATTTTACAGCAGATTTCAAAGTTTGTTTATATGCGGTATATAATTGTGCGGGTCAGAGATGAAACTCATAATTTAAAATGTATTACAGCGTAGCGAGACAATCAGCGTTCACTGTTGAATATTTTATGTTTTTTCACGGGATTGGCCTTATGCCAAGAACACCGCGCAGTTTAAACTGGGACTGTTCAGAGGTGTCGTCAAACTGTGGGTTATTTCATGAAACCTGATTATTATTATGTTTGTTTTTTTTTTAAATCTTGCCACTTATAGCTAACATTGAAATGTGTGAATATTTTTCAATGAGATTGAATGCGAAATTGTTTATACACTTCAAAGCATCGCTATGAAGTTGTACACATATTTTTGTATAGAAGCTGATCGCAGGAAACTGTTTTATACTATTACAAATTCCGAAAAAAAGAACAGTGCATGCGTGCATGAGTAAACAATCATTGCGTCGATGGGTGCAAGAATCTGGAATTAAACCACCATGCAATAACCAAACTGTAGGTAGAAAGATTATTGTAGACAGCTTTGACAAAGATGTCATAAGGAGAGCTATTATAAAAATGCTTTAAAAAGTCGCTTAAAAGTCGACAGGGTCGACTTCATTGCACCAGGTTCTATCCCATATGGCTCGGTCTCTTTCTGCAGTGCGGAAAGCATCACACAAAGCACGAACTCCGCAGCTCTAGCGACGACCCACATAAGTCTCCGAAAAATTTAACTCGTGAACCGAAGGGTGCGGCCCGGAATCGAACCCACAACCTTTGGAGCCCGAATCAAAAGGCTTGACCACTTCGCCACGGAGACTCCTAAAATTATAAAATTTTGGATTTTATATCCAGCATTATAAAAATGATGGATGCCAAAGAAACAGTGACTGTAAGAAAACTTAGGGTTTTGTTGAGAAAGAACAATAACATAGAGCTATCCAAAACACATTTGTGGCAATTTATAAGGACATTATCTTCACTTTTAGAAAGTACAAAGAATGTAGAAATATTCTTTGCGAGCAACCACATTTAGGAGCCATGAGAAGCAGATACCTAAGTGAAATAAGGGAAATGCACAAAGACAATTATGGCATAGTGTATTTGGATGAAATGTGGATCAATGCGCATCACACAAGTGATAATGAATGGCAATCAGTGGGTGGACAGATAAAGCGATATGTGCCCAGTAGTATAGGACAGCTTTTGATCATGGCCCATGCTGGTAATACGCATAATGGCTTACAACAGAATGCTGAGCTCGTATTCGTATCAAAGCATAGAGACAATAGAGATTATCATAATAAGATGAATAGTAATGTATTTAGAGATTGGCTCGAGAATACTGTGCTTCCATCCCTAGATAGACTGTCGTGTCCAATTATGGACAATGCATGAGATCAATGTTGTTGCCCAAGAAGACAAAATACCTACAGCATCGAGCACAAAAGGAGCAATAAAGATATGGCTCCGAATGGAAAACATACCATTTCCTGAAAAGTATTTCTAGCTAGAATTGTTGTCCCTTGTAAAATAGACGCCCAAAAAGCAAGAAATATCAAATCGACAAGTTGATAGAAGAGCATCTTCATGGTTGCTTGAGACTTCCGCCGTACCATATAACCCCTATAGAACTTGTGTGGGCTAAAATTAAAGGACAGGTGGCAGCTGACAATACTGTATTCAAATTGTCTGACGTCAAGATACTAATCCAGGCCGCGTTATTAAATATTGATAAAAGTTACTGGGAAAATGTGAGGATCATGTGTTGAAAGAGGAAGAGGACTATTGGAGAAGGGATGGATTGAATTTTATGCAACCGAGAGCAGTCATCAACCTACTGAAATCGTCCGACACAGACTAAGGTCTGAGCAGATTGCAGACCTTAATCCGCGTGCACGCTTACTGTGATATTTTGCTACAAATATTCAGACGAATTGCAGGCCCTAAACATTACAGCATCAGCACAATGTCAATGACAACAGTTCGTATTCCACAGTGATGAATTTTCAATTCCGCAAGCCCTCAGCGGTGACAAACAATTGGTATTGGAAAAAAAAAACACACACTAAGTGCATTGAATACCAACAGAAGAGTAATATTGCGGTGGAAACTGACATATTGTGGCATAACAAGAAACGTGAGAGTAAACACGTTGTCAAATTAGGGGACAACACACGTGCATACGAATCAATCTATAAACTGCAATAAAAAGAGGACCAACATCTTGGTCGTTAAGAAGAAATCCCACTACAGAGACACTGACAACTATTTTCATAGTGCAAAACAGCATCATGTTCCGTCTCTGAACAGTAAACAGCAGAGTAGACAATCTTTCACGAAGACTCAAAGCGGGTCTGTCACCCATGTGTACGTGTGAACAAACTACACAGACAGCTGAACAGATCCTTAAAAATGGACACATGATGACTAAATTGCGGTATCATTTCTGGTCACTCCATACGCACATTAACGCACAGCTATTTGGAAGCTTTCACGAACTCAATATAAAAAGCTAAATGCATCCTAGTAACATGAATACTTGTATACAATTATTAACCAGCAGCTGAAGAAACAAGAAGGAAATGAAAAATAAGGTAAGAAATATATTCCTTCTACTTTCCTGTCAATTTACACATTATTTACCCCATGCCTCTGTAAATTCTGTCTTTACTAATATTACACATCGCACCCCTCTCGGGAGTCTCCGTGGTGAAGTGGTCAAGCCGTCTGACTCGGGCTCCGAAGGTTGTATGTTCGATTCCTTCATTTCACGAGTGCATTTTTTCGGAGACTTCCGAGGATCGTCGCTGGAGCTACGGAGTTCGTGCTTTGTGCGACGCTTTCCGCCCTGCGGAAAGAGACCGAGCCATATGGGATAAAACCCGGTGCAATGCAGTCGACCCTGTCCACTTTTAAGCTACTTTTTTTTTATTGCACCCACTCCTATACGAATCTGGCTACGCCTTGTACTTGTGTCCTTATCAGAAATAACGTGGTTTACTGTAAGACTAGTTTGTTAGCGTAAATTCACTACATTTTCCCCAAAACATCAAAGAAATGTCGCTGATTTAAGTTGCTTTTGGACCTATCAAAGATATATTCCTTTGGTGCGGGTAAATATAAGACGGCAGGAAAAATTTCATAACGATGCAACAGACAGTCTTCAAAATAATTGATCGTGAATGACGGCATTCATTTCTGGACATACTATAATCATTTCGCCCCTTTTAAAATCGCCCACTCGTTTCCACTTAGTTTTGAAATGGCTGATAAAATCCTGTCCTCTATGGTGGTCCATTCGTACCATTGTTATGAATCTCGGACAGTGTGGGGTGACTAATAAATATATCACAAAAATGCACGCCACTCATTTCAGGTAACATTCATATTTCTGTAATAATGCTTATACTCGCTGCTTTTGCTATATTTCTGTTTGCAACGGATAGTGTTTGTATATCTCGTTTATCCTGAGTAAGTTGTTTTGGTCGCAATATCATCCGGCTTTGCAAGTCTTATGTCAGTGTCAACGAGCGGCACGAATAGACGCAGACCTGTATTTGTTTGTTTAATTGACCGGTGTACTTGCTCTACTCAACAGAAATCAAGAGAACATGTTCTTAGACATTGTTCTAACCAACTACAACCCAACTGGAAATCAACATTTTGTCTGTGATTATACGTACTTGGTGGGTGAAGGCCACATATTACATTCTGTGTCTCTTGCTACAGTCTCTATCTCCGGTGAGTGGTGACATGTCAGTTACATGAGTTAAATGACAAGGAGTTGTCATCTGTGTCACTTTGTAGTCTCCAGACAGGTCACATAATATCATAAGAATTATTTTTGGCCAACATTATGCTACCCATGCCAAACACTGGACTCTACTGCAGCTTTATTTTGTATATCCTTTTTACATGACATCGCAATGAACGCCAACATTTTATTGCTGTTGTTGAAGTCTTGGAAAGTTTACGTTCAATAGCTTGCTATTGCTTTCTGAATGAACGGCTCCCATACTAACTCATCAAAACCCAGTGCAACGCGGTCTGCTGCCAAATCGGTCGCAGCTTTGTTTCGAACGCGGGTAAACGGGCTTACGAATCGCGCCAATAACCACTTGGCCACGGAGACGGCTTACTGCAACTTTTGTTTTTGGTGTGCATATTTCATTACAGGACGTTGCAGTCAACATAAGCAATTTACAGCTGCTGTTGATGTACAAGGCAAGATTACGCTCAGTAGTTTGCCACTGCTTTCTGAGCGACCGGCTCACATACCCCTAATTTACAAATGCGGCGAGAACCACCACCGATTCTCGTGCAGGTTACGTTACTCACGAGAATATACGGGATTAATGAAAAAGACGTTAATCTCTAGGCCAGGGAGACCGGCTTACTGCAACTACTGAGCACGAATTCATAACTACAGAGATGATGTGCCATAAAAGAGCTGTAGTTGTGAAAGTGATAGATAGAATTAGCAATCAAAAAATTCGGTCTGAAACCAATTTTTGCAGTTGTTTAGAGAACAACAAATTGAATGATTTGGCCATCTGACAAGAATGCCCTGGTAACACCTGCCACAAAGAGCCATATTGAAGAAATATAATGGATATAGAGCAAGGGAAAGACCACGTAAAAGATGGAGTGATAGTATCAAGAACAACCTAGATAAATAAATACCAACTTACAAAGAACGTTACAGAGAATGTAAAAGATCTTTACAACTCCCCTAACCATTCCCTAACGTAAATGGAGGAAGAGAAGAATAGGAAGGTAAGTAACATAGGACAGACACTTCATAGGGTGTCCGGGAGTCAGACATACAACAACAGTTGATGCAACAACAGATATGTTTTTGATCATGCAGTATAAGCTTTACACACACACACACGCACGCACGCACAAACACATATACACACACACACACACACACGCACACCCCAAACGTTTATTTATACCAGCACCTTCTTCAGTAGGAGACACCCCCTGCCTCTCCCTCAACAAATGAACAGAATTACAAATATTGACAGTTGAAGTGTTAAAAAGTTAATCAGTATAGGAGTGAGGCCCATAAACGGGAAGTCTGCCACAGCTTATGCTTCACCTCGACACCGCAAGGTACAAGAGGAGTAAGATGACCTGAGATGTTGAGATGAGACGAGATGAAATGAGATGACGTGATGAGATGAGACGAGAAGAGATGAGTTAAGATGATGAGATGAGATGAAATGAGATGAGATGAGGTGAGATGAGATG
The DNA here is from genome assembly GCA_963921405.1 of Cepaea hortensis. Taxonomy (NCBI): domain Eukaryota; kingdom Metazoa; phylum Mollusca; class Gastropoda; order Stylommatophora; family Helicidae; genus Cepaea; species Cepaea hortensis. The sequence goes on along the minus strand of CAWUFQ010000354.1, from coordinate 99,510 downwards.
TGATGTGATGAGATGAGATGATGAGATGCGATGCGATGCGATGATATGATGAGATGCGATGAGATGTGATGAGATGAGATGATATGATGAGATGCGATGAGATGTGATGAGATGAGATGAGATGATGAGATGCGATGAGATCAGATGATGAGATGAGATGTGATGAGATGATTAGATGAGATGCAATGAGATGAGATGATGAGATGAAATGCAATGAGATGAGATTATGAGATGAGATGTAATCAGATGAGATCATGAGATGAGATGATGAGATGAGATGCGATGAGATGAGATGAGATGAGATGAGATAAGATGAGATTAGAAACAATATAAGACCCTATTTCACGTCTTAAGACGTATTGGATACATGGTGGTAGAACCATATTCTGAGCAACCGCTACTCCACGACAGATGTGGTCGACATGACGCTGTCCTCAAGGCTTATTTAGTGTCGGCTACTGAAACATATACAATACAATGACTGGTAACTCTCTCTCTCTCTCTCTCTCTCTCTCTCTCTCTCTCTCTCTCTGTCTCTGTCTCTCTCTCTTCTCTCTCTCTCTGTCTCTGTCTCTCTGTCTCTCTCTGCGCTCTCTCTCTCTCTCTCTGCTCTCTCTCTCTGTCTCTGTCTCTCTCTCTGTCTCTCTTTCTCTCTCTGTCTGTCTCTCTCTCTCTCTGTCTCTGTCTCTCTGCTCTCTCTCTCTCTCTTCTCTCTCTCTCTCTCTGTCTCTGTCTCTCTCTGCTCTCTCTCTCTCTTCTCTCTCTCTCTGTCTCTGTCTCTCTCTGCTCTCTCTCTCTCTTCTCTCTCTCTCTCTGTCTCTGTCTCTCTCTCTGCTCTCTCTCTCTCTCTCTCTCTGTCTCTCTCTGTCTCTGTGTGTCTCTCTCTGTCTCTGTGTCTGTCTCTCTCTCTCTCTTCAAAACACTTACATCCTAAACATTTTGAATTAGATATGTAGTTTCCATTCCTTGTGTTGTTAGGCATTTCCGTTATCTTTAAATACAGAAGCCATAAACACAATATTGTACGATTTATTGCCTGGCATATTTCTCTGCATCTCGTCACATGTATACTGCAGAGTGATATATCAAATGAAGTGAGTAAAGAAATAATACTTTGGCTGAAACACTAAACACATAGTGGCTGATATTGTTGGAATGTGGGGATGTTATGCCCACGAAAGTCTAACATTGACACACTACTAATTGTTCCCACAACTGTCTGATTGAATGTTCTCCTGGTCTTCCCTCTCAATTTTGAGACTCTTCCAGAACCCCTGCCGATTCCGTGAAATCTCATTCTTTCCTTATACGGATTCTCAAACTGCTCCCCCGCCCTCTCCACCTAGTCCCACATTTGAATGACCATCTCTCCCTTGTCCATAGGTAATCTACCACCAACAGATGCAGTCCCTGCCAACCGATCAGCCTGTTTCTACCAATGCATTCTCGCATGGTCAGGGCAACAAATCCATACAATTCCTACAATCTGTGACCCATGAAGCGAGGATAGCCATTTCACACGAAATATCTCTTTCGCCACCTTACTAAGCATACTCCTTGAGTCCGTGATGGAGACAATGGGTGTTGTAGTGGTCTCCTCTAATCAACGGAATGCCGCTATTACTGCTTTCACTTCTATTATCATGCTGGAGGTCATAGTCTCATATGCCAGACTCTCCATTTTTTTAAAGAATCATCCATTAGCCTTCGCAATCAAAACCCCAACCACTCAGTCTGTAGTAGATCTCTCTCAGTGTAGATCACTATGTCACCTTAATGTGTGTTACTCTGGATCAGTTGTTGCACTTCAACCTCTGTCTGGTCCGCTGCCCATTCTCTGCACTTGCGATCCAGTGTTACTATTACATTGTGCCAGTCCGTCATGTCTTCCTGTACTTTAACCCACTCTTTTTCACGATTAACAGCCTCTAGATCACACGTGTGACGTATAGATAGTTCTGCCTGTGCCATCCAGGAACTACCTATTCTTAGTCTATGTCCCTTGACCATATCCATAGCTTCATGCGGGAGGAGGGGGGGGGGGGTGATCCCTATCTGCAGCAACTGTCAGGTACCATTTGGCTTGAAGGACCCTATGCTTGTCCGCAGGTACCATTTGGCATGAAGGACCCTTTGCTTGTCCGTCATTGTTGGTAGCGCCGGGATATCGCTCATGCATATATTTGGTGTGTCTATTGTACACACCAGGATCACTCGCATGGCCACATTCTGTATGCACTCCAGCCTTTCAAGCTGGCTCTTTGATACTGTCAGCAGCCCCAAACCATACCCAAATGACAGAAACAAACATTATTAACTGCTGAAAGAGCATGTAAAGAATCCTATGCTCAACCCTTCTTGGTGCCACCTCACTCAATACATTAAGCCCCTTACCAGCCTTCACCACTAAGGCCTCAAAACGATCCTTAAAAGACATATATGTCTGTCACATGTAATACCCAAGTACTACAATTTACTCTCTCTCTACTAAGATACATCCATTCAACATAATACCTGGGATGTCTGCCTTAACGATCCGGTTATCCAAGGAGTACCACACAACCGACGCCTTGTCTGGGCTTATAACAGCCCCTGTTCCTGCACCACTCCGCCACCCTGTTTACTGCCATCTGTAAGTCTTCAACCAAACGTTCCCTATCCCTACCCTATCTGTACACCAGCATATCATCTGCAAATGTCAAGATTCAACCAATTCCTGGTGTCTCAATGGCTTTGACTTTGCTGGTGGATACATTAAAGAGCACTGGGGTCATGGCAGTTCTTGAGGCAGCCCAGGTGTAATAGTACAGGGGTCAGAAGTCCATGAACCCATGCGCAATCTGACGCTCATAAATTCCGGTCGCAATCCATTGGACACTCCAAGGGCAAACCTTCATGTCCAACATAGTGTATATCAACCGATCATACCTGACCCTTTTATACGCATCCTCCAGGTCAAGAGCTACCGCCACTGTCTCCTGTTTATCCTGGAATCCCTCACAGACATCAAATGCAAAAGTTGCCTCATTGACCCAGGTGTACTTCCCAAGCCGGTGTCAGAAATTTATTATGTAGCTCCAGGACGGGCAACCACTCAATCAAAAGTCATATCTTCTCCCACTTGTGTTTAGTTCTGGGTGCAGGTTAAAATACCCTTACTTTGTCAGAATCTGCCAGGCGAGCAACCACTTGGTCAGAGGTGACTAAGTACCACCCCAGATCCCATAGAAAAAACTCGGGAGAAAAGTCTCTTGTTTGCTGAAAGAAAAAACTGTCCCTGGATACTCAAGAAAACAGCCAACAACCGGCTCGTTGAATAGATACATGTAGCTGCTCTTGGTACTCCTGGAATGAGAAAGGAGAATTAAGATATGTTGGATAAGCTTGTGGCAAAAATGCTGCATAGGCAAGATACCTTCCTGACGTGTCCCCTCTTGGATAGATATACTTGAACCCCCACCAACTGTTTTTGAAAAAAATATGCACACTCAATTTAGCTACACAAACAGTTACATACAGTTAGAAATATGGAAGTACTATGAGGATTAACAAACTACCACCGTGTTTATTTACTTTCTATGATGATTCTATAAAATTAGACGAATCAATGATGATTTGAATGATTTGAGCTAATGGTGTTTGCCGTGTACCAAAATAGGATATACGGTACAGGTTACAATCGACAAGAATAGACTAGAGAAGAGTTAACAATAGAAGAGTGATAATAACCACGAAAGCGTGGTATAGTATGAGACACGTGGGATAGTGATGATAATCAGCAGTAGAACGACGAGCCAAAGAAAGGGAAAGCACTCAAGAGGTTACGACCTCAAAATATCACGTGACCGGACGGAGGTGACGTCAGATGTACGAAAAAACTAGATTTAAGTTAGGCCGAGGGTGTTATTACTGGTAGTAATTTTTCGAGTTGAGGTAGCATGGACGTCTCATGAATCGTTCTATGGTAGACATAACACATTCTTGTTTGTTTGAAGACAGCTCATGGCGTCAAGGTCACTTTCAATGTTTGTAGGTGTACTGTTTCTCATGATTTTAGAGCCACCCCATAGGTACCAAACATCTGCTTTAAGGCTCGTTGTAGATAATCTGACACTCTTCGCGAAATAGACATGTAGAAATTGTAGAAAAGTGCAACAAAAGCGTCCTAGTAGCAGATCACATTTTAATATTGACAATGTCACATCACCCAGTCGCCCACAGTCTCATTCAGCCTCACTGTTGGTCGGAAGGTAGAAGGACGTTATATATAATAGTGCGACGACTGGTATAAATAGTATTAGTTCTAGGCGTCTTCTCATATCGTCTAGGGAACAGCTACTTCTTCACATGCACCACATGTTAACGTGTAATAAATGTCAAACTTACATCGCTGGCTGGCCATCTTGGACAACTGCACGACAGACCTTGACAGATGAAACTTTGTTAAATTTGAGCCGAATTCATCATAACAACTTGGTTTGGTATTCGAGCCTCTCCAAAGCCATACTGACGAAATTGATGGTGATATTAATATGACCCGTTCGATGTTATCAAACGCCTGCATGCGCTTTTGCAGCCTCTCAGACTTGCACCCTCGGCCTAACTAAAGTTCTTTCGTACATCTGACGTCACCTCCGCCTGGTCACGTGATGTTTTGAGGTCGTAGCCTCTTGGGTGCTTTCCCTTTCTTAGGCTCGTCGTTCTACTGCTGATCTATCATCACCATCCTACGTGTCCCATACTATACTACTCTTTCATGGTGATTATCACTCTTCTATTGTTAACTCTTCTCTAGCCTATTCTTGTCGACTGTAACCTGTACCGTGTACCCTATTTTGATACATCACAGTGTTGCTATGCTATGCGACGATGGTGTATGAGCAAATGGTAATTTTATCATGTAACAATAAGCGGTCATATAACTTGTACGATCCAGTTACGACGGCTCAGATTAGCATCCGGTTCCACAGTGAGACGCGTTGCACTTTCAATTTTAGAGAATTCCCAATGGGTCCTTATACGAGGATTGGCCACTCCTTTAGGCGAGTGGGTTATTGACTGTCCGTGGCTCCTATGAGAACTGGAATCGAACAAAAATGTAGATGAGTAATGCCTTATCTGTCTTCACATCTTATAACGCACACACACACATAGACACACACACACACACACACACACACACACATACATATATATAATATATATTCATGTAAGTATACAATTCAGAATATATATAGTTTAGAATATATGCATATTCAGCTGCGCCTACATAATGGAGTGTTTCTCACAAACGTTCACCTCACTTAATCTCTCTCTCTCTCTCTCTTCTCTCTCTCTTCTCTCTCTCTCTCTCTCTCTCTCTCTCTCTCTCTCTCTCTCTCTCTATCTATCTCTATCTCTCTCTCTTACGCTGTCTGTTTAAAGGGCTTTAGTCGCACATCTCTGTCGAGCATCAAAAGCATTCCCGCACCTGATTTGAAGAATAAGTCGTACATCCTCTCTGTCTGTCGTCAAGCAGACATTAGCATGCAGACAAGATGAAATGTTGTCATTTCTCCCTCCAAACGGTTTCACACCAATCTTCGTAGGTATTCAAAGTGTTGGTCCAAATAATCAACGTTATTTTGGACGCAATCAGTAGACTGCTTTCCCTAAGAAATTTCTCCTAAGTAATCAGTCGTGTCGACGTCCTACAGAATGAACCTAAGTGTATCTCCTGTAAATAAAAATGCCAAGCACTCACGTGGCTTTGGATAATGTTGGTGTGGTGTCTTCCTTTAAAGTGTCGTCCCTGGAGTGGGGGGTGTCAACACCCACATTATAATTTTTTTTCCCTTATCAATATCCTGGAGAATCCACCAGCTTCCGTCCAACACACTCCATCAGCCCGTGGACACCCTTTCCTCTCTCTCTCTCTCTCTCTCTCACTGTCGCACTATGCCCCCTCTCATTCTTCCCCACGCAACATATTCAACAACTCTTGCTTGCAAAAAATTAATAAAGATTAATTTATTAAAAGACAAGTGTAACGTATATGAGACGTGTATGCGAAGAAAATGTGTGTCGTGTATTCTACTGTAAATGTATAGGTCAGACCACAGAGTTCATGTTCAGAGTCCACTCATCATGGCAAGGATTACACGACATCACAAGAATCAGTACAATGGACCTCACCGAAGTCGTTTCCTTCTCTCCAGACATGTCCTCCTACAGGAGCTCTGATGACCATGAGATCTGAATCCCATGTAAATATATAATCCGTGGAAAAATACTATTATTGTTCCTAACACAACTGTTCCTAATAGTTTATAGAAACTCAGACTTCATAATTCCTGCGCAGTGAAAAAAACATGGAACACTGTCCTATGGACATGACGTTTTGTCTTCTTGCGAAATGTTCTATAGTTCTCACTATTAAACAGTTATTGTCTATACTCCAATAGAGTCCTTTATTTTTGTTCTAGTCATAAGTGAACTGAATATCCATCACTACTGGTGTGTTAAAACTGGTATGACCTAAAACTCATTCGGTATTTATCCTGTAGGATACTTCTATCATTCAGCTCCACTGAGCAATGTTTATCAGTTTCTTCTAGCATAGACCCATTTAGAAGGTTGCTGGCCAATCTTTCTGTATCATAATTTATCCGGGATCGGATTTTTCAATGATTCTGTGTTCTTCCTTCCAACCAGAGGGAACCTGTAAAATAGATCAAACAACTTGTGATAGCCTCCCCGTCACTGATCTCTATTAGATGATCGTGGTCATTGGCCCTTGCTCAGCAAAATACAATGAACCTAACTCAGTCAGGGACAGATGAACTGAACACATAGGTTATCATCAGGCCAAGACAAGAAGAAGAAAAAAACAACCAACAGCGTGCGAACCCCCCCCCCCCCCCCCCCCCCCCCCCAGGGAGTAACCACTGGAAGATTCCAATTATCCCCCATTACTCAATTCTCACTAGTAGAGCTTATCAACACTTCACTAATCTATTTCCAACTAACAGAGCCAAGTATCACTTCCCTACTCTAACTAGTTTTCCACTAACAGTGCTCATCATCACACTCTAGTTTTAACAAGGCTACAGCCTATATTAATTAGAACTAATTATAATAGGTTCTACCTTATACGGCACTGCAGTGTTTACTCAATCACATCTAAGTTTGCCATGACAGGCACGTGTAAAATAAATATAATATATCCCGCACACGTTAGATGTTATTAACTCCCTAACCGCAGTGCCAAAGCACGTCTTCCTAGATCGACGTTTCGAGTTCCACTCCTTATTCCCACATCTGGTTTTTGGCAACCGCCTAAAATTTGTCACGTGACGTATTCTTTATGTGCACACAGGTGTTATTTTGGGCCGATCATCCCTTGTCAGGAATCCATCTCCCCTGGCTTAGTCACTGTCAGAGTTGTCATCACTTGTTTTAACTTCCCCAACAAGCTAGCGAGTTACTGTATGATCCCAACAACAGTTTTCAATAACAAGCTGCCAATCCGAGTGATGTCCGGAAACTCTAAATGACAGACGGGACTGTTTCATGTCCTGAGCTGAGCAATTCTATGTGAATCTAACTGTTTATGAACTGTCAAAGTGGTGTATTGATTCACCTCACTCACTTCCCCTACACATCTGCAGCTGTTAACTTTGCCCGACCTGTGATGGTTGACATCTGATTGTAACCAGGATCTGACGGGTTCTATCTGTATTCGAATGTTGATAAACTGTCAAAGCGATGCCGGGATTTATCTCGCTCACCACCGAATATTCCTAATCTGTCGACCAGATGTAAACACGTGCAACGGCAACCCCGACTGTTATTTCTGGATTTGTTGAAACAACCTGTGGCCTCGAACATGCCGCTAATCAGAACGCCTTTTATTCTCATCACTGGTTAAATCACGTTGGTCTATTATGTGACAGTTGGATTTCTCCAAGATATTATATATAACAATGAGACCACAAGTTTCATAATGAAAAAGTAAAGGCTAGTTATGAAACAATAAGTAAAGAATAAAATCCACCAGCGTGACGTTTGGAAGAATAAACAGAAAAGAAAACTAAGCAAGCCCTCCTAATAGAAGACAGATGATAAAACTTTTGTTGGTATTAACTGGATTATAGCTAGGAAATTCTGCCGCAAGATTTTTTATTTAAGTCAAACATAACGTGATAATAATATATCTCCAGATATATATACTTGGTATGCATAGTTCTGGCATCTGAATTTTTGTAGGCAGTCATCATTATCATCATGTGCCATGCCGATAAGCGTGGGCGGTCATGTTTCGCCATCTCACTCGATCACAAGAGTCGTGGATCAGCTCCATGTGGCCAAGCCATCCAAGTATTTAATTCTTGGTCTTCCCTTTGGTCTTCCCCCTCAAATCTTGCCTGTCGTCACAAAGTTCTACAATACATTTCTTCTCATAACATGCCCAAAAAATTGTGACTGTCTACATCTAATGTCTCTAATCAGTTTACGATCTTCATTTGTTTCTTGTGGGACTTGTTCATTGGTTTTTCTCTCTGTCCAAGGTATTCTTTACATGTTTCTCAGAAACCACATTCCTGCAGCCATCAGATGTTTTTTAGCTTGTCTACCCATTGTCCACGCTTAACATTCATATAAAAGTGCAGGTTCTATGTAGCACTTCAATACTCTTTTTTCTCGTTTCAGTTGATATCTTTCTACTGGTCAGTATGTTTTTCATCTTGCAAAAGGCTACATTTGCCATGACAATTCTTGTTCTAATCTCTTCAAGGCATATATCAGATGTTATGACTGTTCCGAGATAGCTGTACCGATTAACTTGTTTAAGAATATGACCATTTACTCGTATATTACATTGTGGTATTTCTTCCTTTCTAGTGACGACCATAATCTGTGTCTTCTTACAATTCAATTCTAACCCTACTTGTTCACTGTGTGCAATAACCGCATATACTAAAATTTGCAGGTAATTTTCATTGTCTGCAATCAATACTGTATCATCTGCATATCAATGTTATTGATGTATTGTCCCCCAATTTTGATTCCTTCCATATCTTCTATATTTCTGAAAATATTTTCGCTGTACAGGGAAAGAAGATCTGGAGAAATTACACATCCCTGTCTTACACCTCTCTTAATAGGCTGGTATTGACCTACTTCATTATCAATTCTTATGGCAGCTTGTTGTTTCCAATATATGTTTTTTACAAGTCTAAGGTAGGCAATACACGTGGTTGAACGCTGTTTCATCCAAAACTCTATTTTCGTTTTCTATTCTCCCCTTTTCATTGGGGAAAATTACTTGGACTGAATATGTCCAGACTTCGTTAACACCTCACCTCCCCCCCCCCCACCCCTTTTTTTTTTTTTTATTAAACTAAGGACTGTAGTATCTTATGTCAATCAATTGTGACTGAGGTTACGCTATTATTCAGAAACACGGTTTGTTTCCCTGATCAGAGAATTTATGGCGTTACGTCGTAATTTGAATCTTCTGTCTACACCTCGCTGTCTGTTTCCTGGCTTGTGGGCTTTTTATCTGCATGTAACAAAAGTATATCGCCGTTGCTGATTCACACGATATGTCCGGCTTCTGACTGTCTAATCTCCGTGATGCGGAGAGGTGTCAAGCGTGAGTTTTATTCCGGCCGACGTGGGTAATTTCGTTTCCCTAACTCGTGTTAACCCAGGGATTTTTATCCAGCGGCGATTTTACACCTTGCGACTGTCCATGTTGCGAAGAGGTGTTATTCTATTTCGACCGCCGTGGGTCACTTTACACGTGTCTGGCCGATCGTTTTATCTCTCAGTCCGAAAGTAAGACGTTAACCCGTGGTTTTCGGCATAAAACGTAGCAGGAGGGTAAGACCTTTACGTTCCCTTTTCTGCGCTATGAATGAATCACCAAAATACAAGAAGTAGATTGTGAGCTAAAACACGATTACAAGAAACAAATTGGACGTTGCGGCCAAAGCCATCGTCAGCACAGACAAATAAACGCAAACTGACACAAAACTACATGAAACACACTACATGACAATATAACGGGTACTTATCTTAATCTGTATCCTAGCTTAGAACGACTGATGCGCATTAGACGACTATCAGTGGATTGTATGGACCAGATGTATGGTCAACGAGTCAAAGGTCAATACCGTCAGAGGCTCAGGTATTGGCTAAACCACTCGGCAGGAGAATAAGCGGGGAGGGGTGGGGTGGGTAGGCGCCCATGTGGGCAAAAGGTAAAAATTAGGATTGGCGAAGATGTCACGGACTTACTTGACAGTTAGGAATTTCTCATTCCACGCTTGAAACACAGCTGCGGAAGATTTCATTGCGTTGGTTCTCACAGAGGGGCATGAGTGGCGGTCGCTCAGAAAACGATTGCAAACCACTGAATGCAAATCTGTCAAGAAATCCCAAACAGAAAAAAATTATGCCGGTATTGACTGCGACGTCCCTCAAAGGTCACGCAACTACATTTAAAGTGGACTATACAACTGGGGGTGGGAGGAGGTGGCGTTTTGAAGTTAAATGAAACTGTGTTGGACATTGAGGCCGTCAGGGGAGAGTCAACCCAACTGGAAGATGAAACGGTTTTCCAATGTCTTACGATCCCGTTCGTGGGATGCGCACGATTTGATCGCCGTGACATGTATATCAGCTACGCCACAGTGGTCGGGACTGTTGAAGTGCATGCATACTGGTTTCTGGGCACCACTTTTAATATCAGAAAGATGTTGCCTAGATCTGTCAGCAGGGTGTAAACCTGTCTACTCGATATATCTCATCTCACAACGTGTAAAAGTAATCGCATAGATAACGTTGCGGCTCGTTCATGAGAAACCCTCACGGATGTGGAAAATCGTCTTGGAGAATGCCAGATCCTGGGTTTGAAGTGCATGTGGGCAGGTCTTACAACGCGATCGAAGACATGCCACAGTTTCAGGAAGAGACTTGTGAGTTTGGGGTAGATTGCTACGAACCAGCACATCCCTGAGATTACGATCCCGCCTGTACGCCACATGGGGGGGGGGGAGTGGGTGGACTCTGGGAAAACATCGCGAGTGGTCGGGTCCGCCTAGAGAATGGATAGATGTCTCAGGAGGATATTCTTGGCAGCAATATTGTGGGGATGGTAGGTTAGTGAGAGGACAGTTCTATTATCTCGTTGTTTCGGCCTGGAGGAAAGAGCCTCAGCACGACTGATAGACTGGTAGCGGTCAAGGGCTGTAGACAGAACATTCTCAGGATAGCTTAGAAGGAGAAAGAAATCCAGCATTTTGTGGGCTTTTTGATGGAAGTCATTATTATCCTTACAAAGCCGTAGGATACGTAACATTTGGGAGAAAGGAATAGAACCCTTACACGAGGGTGGATGAGAGGAGGTATAGAGAAGGAATGCGTGCGAGTCTGTTGGTTTATAATAAACCGCCGTGCATAGACCCGCGGAATCTAAAGAGACTGTCTGCGCTAGTGGGTCACAAATTTACATTTTTCCACGTTTGTAGAAAGTTGATTTCGCTTAGGGCGATGTCGCGATCATGACGTAAAATTGCGTCATAGAGTTTATACTACGTAGCAGGCGGTGAAATTGTATTTTTCATTCCTTTCTTGTGGACTTTATTCTTTTACTTGGAAAATTATAGAAATATTCTGCTGCTGTCGAGGCATTTCGTCACAGTCGGTAACTTCCGAGCCTTTTGGGAAGCAAATTACGACTTTCCTAAAATCGCTTGAGCCTACATGCTACTATCGTTTCGAGGACTTTGCCAAAGGTGTTTTGCAGGGTTATGATTCTGTATCCATTAAGTCTTTAGTGATCCTTACCTGGCTTTGGGAGTGGGACCAGGTAGCTGCAAGAGTGAACGTTCGAGGGGAAGTCAATAAGTAAGTTACAAGTGGCTGTAGAAAAATAACTAAATATGATAACAACTTGAAGTCAATTAATTTTTATAAATACATTTTACGCCTCAACATAATTTCCTCCAACATTGATGCGCTTATCCCATCGATTTATCAATTCTCCTAAACCGGCTGCATAGAGCTGAGTGCTCTGTTTTCTAAACCACGTTTTCACTTCACATTCAACTTCGGCGTCATTCACGAAATGTCTCCCGCCAAGGTGGGTTTTCAGTGGACAAAAAAGATGGAAATCTTTAGGGACTAAGTCCGGTCTGTAAGGTGGATGTTCCAGAACTTCCCACCTTAGTTGGTTAATTGTATCCTGAATTAATCGAGCCGTATGTGGTCTGGCATTGTCATGAAGAAGCAACACTCCTCTAGTCAGCAGTCCTGGGTGTTTTCTTCGAATTGCATCATGAAGCATCGATAGGACTTCACAGTAAGATTCAGAATTCACATGTCACCTTTCTTCTTAAAATTCGTTAAAAGAACCCCTTGACAATTCCAGAACACTGTCATCATAACCGTCCCTGCTGATGGCGTAACCGTGAATTTTTGCACACATGACGATGAAGGATGTTTCCATTGCATTGAAGCACGCTTTGATTCGGGCTGGTAGTGATGCATCCATGATTCGTCCCCAGTAACAATCCTGTTCAGCATGTCTTCTCCTTCATCTTCGTATCGACAGAGATAATTCAAGAACAGGTCAAATTTTTTCATTTTGTGTTCCTCCGTCAATTATCTGGGTACCCACCATGAGCACACTTTCTTAAATTTCAATCGATCATGCATTATGCTGTATGCTGAACCATGTGAGCACCCTATTGCAGATGCTACAGAGTCTATCGTTACTCGCCTGTCACCTCTAATCATCTCCTCCATCCGCTGCACGGATGCTTCTGTTGCAATCTCAACAGGACCACCAGATTAAATTTCATCAACAATATTAGAGCGTCCCTGTGAAAATGATTTTACACAGCTATGCACCGCATTATGGGACAAACATTTGTCAGCATAAACAGGAAGCATTTCCTTATGAATGTCCTTTGCAGGCAGCTCTTTTGCCCACAGAGAACGCACAACAGTACGTTGCTCTTTGGTTGTACGCTCCGTAAGCTGTTGTTGTTGTTTTTTTAATGTTGCATATCCATTACAGGACGTTGCAGTCAACACCAGCATTTTCAGCTGCTGTTGATGTACTAGGCAAGATTACGCTCAGTAGTTTGCCATTGCTTTCTGAGCGACCCTCCCCCGGGTAAGTTACCAATGCGGCGAGAACCACTACCAATTCTCGCGCAGGTTACGTTACTCACGAGAATAACGGGATTAAGGAGAAATATTTTAACGCCTAGACCAGGAAGACCGGCTCCGTAAGTACAGTCGCCATTTTGTTTATGCGCTGCGCATGGGCATGATACACCTAGCGCCACCTGAAGAACGGGAATATAAAGTTCGATGTTGCTTTCACCTAATGACACCTGTAGAAATCACCAACTACATTTACCTGCCATCCCACAGAACTGTGTGACTTACTTATTGACTCGCCCTCGTAAAATAGTGAACGTAAAATAGTGAACGTAAAATTGTGAAAGTAAATTTCTGAACTTAAAATTGCCCAGAAAACCACAAGCATGCAATCAATTTTGGGCTTGACTACGACGTACTGTAAAGGATACGTAAGTAACATTTGACTAACACATACAACATTTTAATGACACAACACAGTTCTTTGTCGCAGACATTTCAATTCCTACAGCAAGCAGTGAGATGAAGTCAACGGCTGCCCTAGACGTATATAGTGATGTCAAAGAAGGTAACACGTCTTTCCTTTGTAAAACATGTGTTTTATCGTCATTCCACTTCTATTCTATGTCATCACCATGTGTCATGGCGATATGCCTCGGAGGTCATGTTTCGCTCGCTTAATCAATCACCAGAGTCGTGGATCAGTGTCATAACACACCCTGAGGTGAGGGGAACCTGCTATCACACCTTACTAACGGGATGTCTTCAGCCTTGGGACATAGGTGACCTCCATCTACCGTACCCCCTTAACCCTTGGATCGCTATTTCTCTCGCTATCAACGAAAGGACGTTACCCCTTCCAAGCCTCGTCCTGAATACATGACACAACTCTGGTCTGGTATCTAACTATGTGAAAAATATGGTGTATTATACAACATGAATGAGGATGATAACTCTGAGATAGGCCTCACTGTATCTAGGCGACGCAAGACAGGGCAGTACGGGCGCAGCCTCCAGGAGGAAGTGTCATCATAGTAACAGGTCCAAGTACCACGCTATACGATAATTCAGTCACACCCTCACCGAATGTATCCAGCCTCCAGCCAGGGATAGACTTCTCTACGTGGACAAGACGGTAGGCGTGTCGAATCACGGGCACTGGGGACCTCAGGTTGATGACGGAAATGAAGTCCAGCCCACACATTGGTTAGTACGGACTACTGTCTCTCGTGTGGCCGTGGAACTAAAACACTTCTCTGAAGAGTCCGGAAGTATCGAGTGCACTGCTGGTATAGCGAGATGTCGATATCTCACTCCCTGGTAGTGAAAGTCACAAATGTCCATGCTACCATCTTAGATCACCCTCACACCGCTGGTATCACAGAGCAGGTAAATCTACCTCTGAATCGTGGCACTGCAGTTAAAGTTCACAAAAGCTCTTCAACATAATCATAAGCCACATGCGCCAGGCACTTGATAGTGAAGACATCGGTTCTAGCTAGCGGTAAGGCAGTCAGTCAGTTTCACATCTGGGACAATGACAACACCAAGATACTTGCCCCGGTAAGATCGAGAGTAAGGCAATAGGTAGATGCCATGGTGAACAAACTGGTATAGTAGACGTGGAGCGGGCTATGGGTTAGCTGGTCCCATACTGAGAAGTAGCTCTCGGTCGTAGGTACCTCTCGCCGTGGTAGTGGTGCTCACGGGCGGCTAACACAGTCACTCGCCATAGTCCATATCCCTGGACTCGTCACCAGATCGTCACTCCGCTCTCATAAAGGTAGAACCTGGGGAGGACAACACTCAGTGAGAGGAACATGAATCAGACTTACCATAAGCAGATACAATCAGACCATGCTTACTCAGACGGGTGAACCCTTCCCATAAGGGACACGACTCCTTCATTGACTTCTCTCAGATGCCGAGGACGAACTAGGCCTAGGAACGAACAGGCAGCTATCCAACTCCATAATCTTTCCCAGACGAAAGTAGAGCTGGGCCGAGGTTGTTGGTCATTGGTGTCTGAGAGATTGTCCTATCCTGAAAAAACTGCTATATAACATATAGAGTGAGTGAGTTGGTTATACTCATAGGCAGAATGGCCCTGAAGGAGGGCCGATGGCAGTACATCCGAAACCCCCTCCCGATTAGACCCACTCGCCCTGGTTCCCTTCCCTATTATCTGCCTGAGATTATGTCGTACCGTGTCGTAGGTACCATCCAATAAATTCAATAGAATATACAATGTGATCTCCTGTAGCAGAAATCCACACCCCGTTCCCCCTCCCTGGTCCCAGGGCGGGGCATTTAGAACAGTGTCCTGTTACATATGAACAGCCCTGTCGCATCGGCCACTCCCCCCCCCCCCCAGTGTCAACCTCTCAGGGGTCCACTATATATTAAGCTGGTATTCCGTCGAGGGATACTAATTAAAAGACAGATGTGAGGAAAACCAAGAAGAAAGCCAGTGGTCGCCCCACAATGAGACACGACGTTCGACTCCCGATACGACCTTGAAACGACCTCTGATGTTTCTGCCGACCGGTGCACTCGATCCTTTTTACTCGCCCGAGTTCGTCGATATATCACATGCTATACACGAGGCGACTCCTTAATATACTTCCGGTTGCTCGTCGGGTAACGGTTCGGCCACGACCATACTACGTGGCTAACCATCCAGGTATTAACCTCTCTGAATTCCCCTTGTTCTCTTCCCCTCGATCTTGCCAATTGTCACCAAGTTCTCCAATCCATTTCTTCTCATGACGTGACCAAAAGATTGTGAATGTCTTCATCTAATTTCTCTAATCAGTCTACGATTTTCATTTGTTTCTTGTATTACTTCGTCATCGATTTTTCTGTCTGTTTATAGTGTTCTTTGTATTTTCCCCAGAAACCACATTTCCACAGCCATCAGATGTTTCTCTGAGGCGTCCAAGATGGCTATCGGTCCATCATACCGGAGGGTCTTGCGTGCTCTCCCGGCCTTAACTTTCCTGGATTTAGAGATCAGGACTGAGCATGGCATGTGATCACTCCCATGGTTATTCAAAACAGTCCACTTTACATCAAGGACTGATGACTGGGAGACAAGTGCCACGTCAATAGCTGTGTCTGCATCGCCAGGCTTCATTGCCATTCTAGTCGGCCTCCCATCATGTATGCAGACCACATCGGAGTCCACCATGGCACCCGCAAGGGCAATTCTTTGTCGGTTTTCTCCACTAGTGTCCCAATCTCTGTACCTGGCATTGAAGTCTCCACATATGAGTAGCTTATCACCTGGTAATTCCTCCAATTCTTTAAGCCAATCACAGTGTTCCTTTCTGACAAAACAGTTCACTGTGACATATACATTTATGATGTTGCAACTTAAGCCACCAATCTCCATTTGTAAACCCTGGACCTCTCTTGCACTGTGATTCCACTGTCTCAAGTCTAGTGCCACATGTTTCACTCCTTCCTTCAACAGCAGATATTGCCCATGTCTCTTCTGCCCAGTAGGGTTTATATAACTGATGTTGCAACTTAAGCCACCAATCTCCATTTGTAAACCCTGGACCTCTCTTGCACTGTGATTCCACTGGCTCAAGTCTAGTGCCACATGTTTCACTCCTTCCTTCAACAGCAGACCTTGCCCATGTCTCTTCTGCCCAGTAGGGTTTATATAACTGATGTTGCAACTTAAGCCACCAATCTCCATTTGTAAACCCTGGACCTCTCTTGCACTGTGATTCCACTGGCTCAAGTCTAGTACCACATGCTTCACTCCTTTCTTCACCAGCAGACCTTGCCCACGTCTTTTCTGCCCAGTAGGGTTTATATAACTGATGTTGCAACTTAAGCCACCAATCTCCATTTGTAAACCCTGGACCTCTCTTGCACTGTGATTCCACTGGCTCAAGTCTAGTACCACATGCTTCACTCCTTCCTTCACCAGCAGACCTTACGCACGTTTCCTCTTCCCAGTAGGGTTTATATAACTGGCGTACCCAGGGCAATGGTATTTGTCTGTATTTAGCTCCTGGAGCATGAGGACATCAAAATCATATATTAGAATCTCCAATACAGGACCTCTCTGCCTAGCACTACGACAATTCCAGTATCCCACTCTTACATGGTCGAAACTTTGTCTCTCCACTATTCGTCTTGATCTCCTGGCGTCTGCCCTCCTATTTCTATGCCTTATTCTCACACCATTTCCTCGTGGTCTCCTTCTCACGTTCTCTTCGCTAGCCTCTGAAAGATGTGTCAAGCGCAGAGAACGTGCTCCGTAGCTCCGGTGACGATTCCCGTATTTAATTAATTCTATACGCACAGTTTGGATATTGCAGGAAATAACCGGTCACCCTAGGGAAGAGGCAGGGGATGTCCCGCAGGAGTCCATACGCCTGGTGCCGCCCCGCACGCCTGCCAGACGTCAAACGCTCTCGACCAGTTTACCCGTGGCCATCCAGTTCCTCAGCACGCTTGTCCACCTTGAACTTGGGGGTTTATATTTGGAGTTTTCCGTCTCCTAGGTGGACTGCTGTCCAAAGCTAACGGGTTCCACCTACCCGGGGGATGGGTTAGAGCACTCCTGACTCACTTGGCAGGCACGTCTCTGAGCATATGAGGTATTTTATAAGGAACTCAGACCCAACCCTGAGATCCCGCCTCGACTTCTGTGCCCGCCGTCAGTTGGTCCGCGGCTGCTTATTGGGTATTCACAGCTAACCTCTATATCTCGAGGCCGTTCCACGATCCGCCACTTGTGGACGCACTGGGTTGGGAATGGTCGCCCCAGCTTTACCCAGAACTAATTAAGAAACGTGAACTATATTCGTCTTCTTACATTTCGTGTTTCTCCTACAGGTCCCCCTTCCTCTACTGTGAGAGATGACACTTCGATAGATGACCATGGAGGGACGTGGGGGAGGCACGGTGAGTGGCATTGGGCGATACGTATTATCATGGCTGTATCCGCCATTTTACCTAGTCCACATCCAGATCTAAAGTTACTTGTGTGCATAATACCATCAATCAACAAAACACCACTCAACCAACAAATCACAACTCAATCAACAAAACACGACTCAATCAACAAAACACCACTCAAACAACAAAACACCATCAACCACCACAACACCTTATAACAACAAATCATATTACAATAGAAAACACCGCTCAACCAACAAAACACCACTCAACCAACAAAACACCGCGTAACGAACAAAACACCATTTGTTAACATATATGTAGAACAGTAAAAGACAAAGAAGCTGTCGATAGACGAATATATTGTGCGGGGGGTACGGGGTGTCAGGCATTGGTAGCACCTTTGGTAAGGATGGCTCTCATGTCCTTTCAGGACCCATCCCCCACTGGTCCAAGTCTGACACCCAGCTCGTGCCTGTGGCTCCTAGTAGCTGTCAGCATGCGACAGCGGCCACCCCCCGGGCAACAGCTGTGAGAGGCTGGCTAAACCAGGCATGGGTATCCGATTTGGTGTCAAACCAAGAGGTAAACTAGGGTATGCCTACCCAGCATGTGAAGACAGGATTCGGCAGACTGCGCGGAAGAAATCATTCCTGATTCAACGGGCAAGACGGCGTTTACCTGCAAAGCGTTGTGGAACGTAATGAGCACGGCAAGGCACGTAGAGCGCCCTGGTCATCCACTGCACCTGTATTCGTCTCCAATCGTCTCGACTTGTCTTGCCACTGGACTCAGATGGACTCAGGCGAGAGAGTGAGGTCGACGAATTGCGCAACTCTTCCTCACTTTAATCCAAGTCATCGCGCAAGTCATTCTTCATCCAACGTCACATATCACCTTCAAGCCCTGTGGCGATGGGCGAGCGGCAAAGCGGCAGGCGTGGGTACGCTGGCAGCCGTAGTCGCAGACCTGCACACAGGCGGCTCAGGCCATATGGTCGTCTTCTACTGACCGGAGCAGCAGTGGGATTCGGCAGCCCCCTGAGCGACTGAGCAGCCCTCTATAGGAACACACTGCTCACCTCCATAGCATGAGGAAGGGGCTAGAAAAGGTGCCCTAAACATTGTCTGCTTCATCACTACCTAACCAGCTAGCCGCGGTTGGTGGGTACCCTAAACTGCGGTCGACATACAAAGAAAGATAAAACAAGCAAAGCTAAAAGAGTAAACCATATTCCCTTAACAATTGGAACTTGGAATGTACGCACCCTACTTGACAGAGACGGCGCGTCGGGTCCAGAGAGACGAACAGCACTGATTGGGAGAGAGCTCGGCAGGTACAACATCGACATTGCAGCCTTGAGCGAGACACGACTTGCAGAAGAAGGCCAAATCTGTGAAATTGGTGCCGGCTACACATTTTTCTGGAGTGGAAGGAAAAGCGAGGAAAGACGCCAATCCGGTGTGGGATTTGCCATTAAGTCGGCCCTGGTCGGCAAATTAGCTGGATTTCCAAAGGTTGCAAACGACAGGCTCATGACCATGAAGTTGCCTCTGCTGAATGGAAGGAAGCACGCAACCATTGTGAGTGTCTACGCACCAACTATGACCAATGAAGATGATGTCAAGAATAAGTTCAATGAGGACCTGCACAATGTATTAACATCTGTTCCCAAAGGAGACAAACTTATACTCCTTGGGAATTTCAATGCCAGAGTAGGCACTGACACCACCTCTTGGAGTGGCATTATTGGAAAGCATGGAGTCGGAAATTGTAACAGCAATGGACTCCGCCTCCTTCAGACATGTGCCGAACATGATCTCCTGATTACGAACACAATTTTCCGTCTCCCCATGAGAAATAGGACATCGTGGATGCACCCTCGCTCGAAACACTGGCACCTCATTGACTATGTCATCGTCAGGAGGAGTGACAGACAAGACGTTGGAGTGACAAAATCCATGTGTGGTGCCGAATGTTGGACAGACCATCGTCTCATTGTCTCGAAAATGAACAGCCACATCAGGCCACCACGGCGTCCTCAAGGGGCGAAAATGCAAACAAAGCTAAATGTAACCCGCCTAAACAGCAAGAAAATGCAGCAGTCGTTTGAAAATATGCTGGAAGACCGCCTCAAGCCCAATGCTGAAGCTAAACAGGATACAGAAACAGAATGGAGAGCCCTAAAGGACACGATTTACAACACTGCTATGGAAATCCTGGGTCCAGCCCCCCGAATGCATAAAGACTGGTTTGATGAAAATTCCGAAGACATCAACCAATTGCTGACCGAGAAACATCTTCTCCTCAAGGCACATTTGAATGACCCAAAGTCAACATCAAAAAAAGATGCTTTCAAGAACATTCAGAGAGTAGTGCAGCAGAAACTTCGGCACATGCGGGACTCCTGGCTGAGCAGCAAAGCTGATGAAATTCAGGGCTTTGCTGACAGACACGATATGAAAAACTTCTACGACTCACTGAAAGCGGTCTATGGTCCTTCATCACCAGGCATAGTTCCCCTCCTCAGTGCAGACGGGGGAACATTGGTCACCGATAAGAAAGAAATCCTCCAACGCTGGGCAGAGCATTTCAGCAAAATCTTAAATGCAACTTCCTTCTTCGATGATGAAACCATCAATTGCCTTCCTCAAGTTCCCACCAATGAGACTCTTGATGACCTGCCAACCATAGTGGAAATAAACAAAGCCATCCAGCAACTCTCCAGCGGCAAGGCACCTGGTCCTGACTCCATCCCAGCAGAGATATACAAGGCAGGTGGGCCGGTCCTAACAGAGCAGCTTCACCAAGTCTTCACAAACATATGGATGAACGAGACCATGCCACAAGATTTTAAGGACGCGTCAATAGTCCACCTTTACAAACGTAAAGGAAACCGCCAATCCTGTGACAACCACCGAGGCATCTCCTTGCTTTCAATTGCAGGGAAGATACTCGCCAGAATTCTTCTCAATCGCCTCACAGCCCATCTCGATCAAGGTCTTCTTCCTGAGAGTCAATGTGGCTTCAGAAAAGAACGTGGAACTGTTGACATGATTTTCGCTGCAAGGCAGCTGCAAGAGAAATGTCAGGAACAGAACTGCGAAATGTTCTCCACTTTCATTGACCTTACCAAGGCTTTTGATACAGTCAGCAGAGAAGGACTGTGGAAGATTATGGCAAAATATGGCTGTCCACGAAAGTTTGTCCAAATAGTGCGGCTATTTCATGACGGCATGCAGGCAAGAGTACAGGAAAATGGTGAGCTGTCTGAACCCTTTCCTGTCACCAATGGAGTGAAGCAAGGATGTGTCCTGGCACCAACACTGTTCAGCCTCATGTTTTCAGCCATGTTGATGAATGCCTTCGAGAACGACGACATTGGAATAGACATCAATTACCGTATGGATGGAAAGTTATTCAATCTCAGAAGGCTGAAAGCTAAAACCAAAATTAACAGCGGCACCGTCAGAGAGCTCCTGTTTGCTGATGATTGCGCTCTATACGCCAACTCAGAGGCGGACATGCAACATAATGTTTCAGCTTTCTCACATGCCTGTGCCAACTTTGGGCTCAATATCAATTTGGAGAAGACTGTAGTTATGTACCAGCCAGCTCCAGGGAATAATCACACTGTGCCGAATATCAAAGTGAATGATCATAGACTAAGTGTTGTGGACAAATTTACCTATCTTGGCAGCACCCTGTCACAAGCTGCCACAATCGATGACGAAGTGAATGCAAGAATCTCCAAGGCCAGTGCAGCCTTTGGCAGACTGTACAAGAATGTATGGGACAGAACTGGAATAAGCCTGCAAACAAAGCTAAAAGTCTACAAAGCAGTTGTATTATCCACACTGCTATATGCTTGTGAAACCTGGACTGTTTATCAGCGACACGCTAGGAAATTAAACCACTTCCACACAGTCTGCCTAAGGAAGCTACTGAAGATTAAATGGCAAGACAAGATTTCAGACACTGAAGTCCTAGAAAGAGCATCCATGCCCAGTATTCACACTCTACTGATGAAGAATCAGATTCGCTGGGCTGGTCACTTGACTCGCATGCCAGATCACAGGCTCCCTAAACGAATTTTTTACAGCGAACTGCGTTGTGTTAAACGCTCCCAAGGTGGCCAGAGGAAACGTTTTAAAGACACTCTGAAAATTTCACTGAATGCTTTTGGAATTCATCATGACACCTGGGAGGCTGCAGCCAGAGACCGAAATTCGTGGCGTGCATCATTGCGCAAAGGTGCAGTCATATGTGAGGCAACCAGGACTGCAAGAGCTGTGAAGAAAAGGCAGGACAGAAAAACCACTGCAGGAATTCCTCCTCCAGAGACGGCAAGCATTCTTTGTCCACATTGTCAAAGAACATTTCGAGCCAAAATAGGCCTTATCAGCCATCTTAGAACCCACGGCTCCACACCTTCAACCCCAATGGATGAAATGAATGGTCATCATCATTCCTGATGGACAAACAACATATTGTGCAATGTATCCTTCTTAAACTAGGTAAGTAAACAGTCCCCAAGATCTATATCGAACCAATTACAAAAGCACTCCCAAACATTGTCAAACAATGCCAAACACATCAAAACAATATCAAATGCCAAAAACATCAAACAATGACAAACACATTAAAATGCCAAACAATGCCAAGCAATATCAAACACATGCAAACAATGCCAAACATTACCAAACTATGCCAAACACTCCGAAACTATGCCAAACACTCCGAAACTATGCCATACACTGCCAGACATATCAAAACAATGCTAAATACTCCCAAATAATGCCAAACACACCAAAAAATTGCCAAACTCTCCCACACAATGCTAAAAATTGACAAATATTCCCACACAATGCCAAGCAATGACAATGTAAAACGTTCCCACACGATGCCAAACAACTCCGAATACGCCCACACAATGCCAAACTTGCTCTCGTATAAGATCTTCTTTGATATAGCGCCAGTGCTGGTAGTTGATGATGTTGCATTCTAACTTGATGACCGAACCATTTGATCTTCTGTCTTTCAATATATTAGCAAAGAGTCTTGATCCCACTGTCTGTTTGATAACATCATTTCTGATTCGGTCTCAGATAGTTAAGTTGGCAGCTCTCCTCAAGCATCTTATCTCTACAGATGTTGATTTTGCGTAAGTTGCTTGCTTGCTGCTTGCTTGCGTTCGCTGGCTGTGAACTCCAGTGTGAAGTCCTGTATGCCGGATGAAGACATCCTGTTGTCCAACATCAGTGTGTTGTCATGCAGGACCTGAGGTTTGCGTGAGTATCCGTTGTCCCATGTCTGGCTTATTGGTGTGCAGACTGGTGGTTCCTCGCCGTGCAGGCAGATACTCTCCGACTTCGGAAGAATCAGCGATCCTACTACGTTAGCCAGGACCCCTAAGAAACCTGTTGCCAAGGACGCACGACTATGACGTGTTAGTAGGTCTTGGCCAGTATAAAACCTGGCCCTGGTGCCTTGAAACACTTCTGCGTCCCATTTTGCGTAAGTGATTTGGATAATGTGCAAGTTTGACATTGCTAACATAAGGTTGGTATAATTATAGCCTATAAATTGTAAGATTGTATGTTTTTCTTTTCTTCATCAGGAGACTATTTGATCATTGTGCTGTCAGCGATGTGTGTAACGTTGGCTATCATGGTGTTAGCATTGCTGATGTTCGCTTGTTTTAGTAAGTAACTACCAGGTTGTATTTCATTTACATGTGTACCCATAGATGGTCAAATTGTCCTTTAAAATAGATACATTGGAGATTATACAGCTCACAACATCATGAAAGAAGACAAACTTGTATCTCTCTCTCTCTCTCTCTCTCTCTCTCTCTCTCTCTCTCTCTCTCTCTCTCTCTCTGTGTGTGTGTGTGTGTGTGAGTAACGGACCCTTAGAAGTATCGGATAAATGGTGCTCTGGCCCAGATTCGTATAGACCAATGGACATTGGGTGAGTGACGCCATCAGTGCCACACAGGCCGCTTTTGTTTTCCATGGCATGTTCTGGTACCAACAATATATATAACCGGGTGTTTTTAAGGTTCCACTACACTTTGTATGTAGACAAATTTGAAATTAATGAAGAAATGAAGTACACGATGTCATCATCAAATATGTTAAAAATTGATTAAATTGGTTACAATAGTTACTGCTATGGTCTAAAGCTATTTTGGGGAAGCTGGAAAGTAGCAATGAAGTATTCAATATAACAGGAGTTCGAAATGTCCACCACGGGCTTCAAGACATGACTGTACATGCCTCTTCATATTGTCAAAATACTTTCTGCAACGTGGCTGTTATTATTTCCTGAATGGTCACACTGATTGCTTCATTCAGGTCCTCAGTTGTGTTTACATTATGTTTGTAAACATTTCCTTTCAAGAAAATCCATAGATAATTATCTCATGGAGTTAAATCTGAAGAACTAGAAGGCCAAATTCCACTTGATAGTATGTGATTTGCGAAAATTTCTTTTTACAAAAAAACGCAATGATGCTCTACATGTGTGTGCAGCTGCACAATCTTTCTGGAACCACACTTCTTCAATTTAATGTTCATTCAGCTGTTCTAGAAAAGGTTCCAGAATGTCACTGTGGTTACTGTCAGCGTCTCAATCAGTCATAGCTCGTCGTCGAAGACGTGACAGTAATGTAATACATGTGCAAAATAATTTCACCAACAAATATATCACATCCATCGTTATTTATTTACAACTTAATCATTTAACATTAGTCTTAATCACTCTCTGACAAAGCTAGCAAATCACGTAAACATTAGTTAGCACAGCACCAATGCGTTTCTCGCATCACAATTCATTTAGCATATTAGCGCACAGGCTATCTCATATCAACACTCTCACAACAATATTAAATCTCTAGCATGAGGCAATCAGCACACTCTCTCTCTCAGGTAACCCAAAACACTCCCCTCTCAACCAGTCTGGTTCAGTCTGATCGTCCTTCCCTCGGTCTGTGATCACGTGGTGTTTGACCAACATGTCGTCCGTGCTAAGTCGGGTCTCTCGGTATTTTGGTATCATCCTCTCCTTTACCAGTCTATTGATGGCTGATGTCTCAGGTCGTCTAGTCCAAGGTTGGACTGTCATTTAAGGTCATGTACAGTCTCTAACCCCTTGTGTTGTCTCCCACTGGGTATACAGTCCTGTCCTACTCTACCCATGCTCTACCTGTGTCCTATCCTTGTCCTGTGTCCTCTATCACACTTACTAGGACTCTGACACGCTCCTGCCGCCCCTCCTTGTGTCACTTATCTTATACTCATAAGTGACACGTTGTGTTATTTCTTGGTAATTAGTTGGAACTAAATCGTCAGAGGACTAAGGGAGTAAGTAACAGTTACTAACGGCATTTATAGTGTTGTTGAAGAAAATTAATCCAATAAAACGTTTTATACTGACGGCACACCATATCCCAAATTTCTCATCGTGTAGGAGCGTTTCATGAAATGCATTAGGAATAAAAATGCTCAAAATATAATTGTTTTGGCTATTAGCATATCCAGATAGATGACACCATGCGACATAAGAGAAGAATGTTACATCGAGAATTGATTCGTTTTCTTTAACTAAAAATGCTTTAAATCACGTGGAGTAGTTGACTCTGGATTTATTATCACAGTGTTTTAGCTCAGACACAACATACATTCTTTATGGATGAAAATATAATCGTTGTTTAAGAATTTTGTGCACTGTGCTCATTGATACTATCTCGTGTTGTGACATTTTCCTTAAGGACTTGCTTGGACTTTTTCAGGATTCTGTCTTAGATATCTAGACATTGGTCTTCAGACACAGCAGGCCTACCAGATCGTGGAGCTTCTTCCACATTTTCCGTAGCAAGAAGCTTATTCAACAACTTTCTAACCGTAATGCGATAAGGAGGCTGTTTATCAGGAATGCTTGCTGTAAATCTTTGAACAGTCATCCGGGTGTATCGACCGCCATTTTGAAACACTTGTTCAACCAAACCAATGCATTCTTCCGTTGAAAACACAATTCTGTTTAGAGTGCAAAGAATTACTCCAGCAGACGACAGCCATTCGCTGCATATTGTGTCACTATGTAATGTGAAGCACATTATTTTATGACGTAATGTACTTCATTTTTCATATGTGCTCTACATACAAAGTGCAGTGAGATTTTACAAATATCAGGTATATATATATATATATATATATATATATATATATATATCCCCAGAACGCAGGTAGTTGAACAGCCGAGTTTACATCAACGGTCCTCCAGTCCCTATGGCTCATCGTGGTGTGCGCCAAGCTAATGTACGCCTGTGCCCGAGGAAGACGTCTGGAGTCGATACGCATCACTGTTACTTATAAATTAGTATAAGTTAGTTTATTTAATATCATCATCATCGTTAAGTGCCAGGACTACGGACATGGGCGATCATGTATCTCCACATCTTGCGATCTCCATCAGTATGTATCATTTCGTGTGATGACACATGTCCTGCTGTCTGGAATCTTCTCTCGCTGCCTTTCTTTACTTCGCGTTCCACAAGTCCTTCTAGCTGCTACAGCACGCTGCATTTGTTATAATCTCATGAATTGGCAGTTGAATGCCAAATGCCTGTTTATTATTGTGTGATACGTTGACTGTGCCTTCTAGTCTCTGCGGAAGCGTACGTGCGCGTGTGCGTGAGGGCGTGAATGCGTGCGTGCGAGCCAATGAGCAAGCGAGCAAGCGAGCCAGCGAGCAAGCAAGCGAGAGAGAGAGAGAGAGTGTGAGAGAGAGTGAGAGAGAGATTGGTTGATTGATTGATTTAGGAACCGACATCACAGCATTCGGGGCATTCCCATAAGCGCTCCGTCCCCATCCCCAGCAGCCAGCGAAGAGTTCCAACACCAATAGCAATCTGATTATATGTCCGTCTCTCCTTTCCTCTAAGCGTCGAGAGTCGGCCAGATCCCCTCGTCACTCCACGATGTCGCATTCTTGCCAGACTATGATGATCCATTTGCTCCCTCGAGGTGTGCACGTGCTCCCACAAGGCCGCAAACATGTCTGCCTTATCATGCATCAATACTCCACCAAGTTTTGCCGAGACAGCCAATCTGTCTGCCTGTTAATTCCCCAGCACACCAGCATGCCCCGGAGAAAAGATCCAGGTGATGCTTGCTACCCGTGACATCCGAAGCGAAGCAAGCCACTCTGCACGAAGCTTGCCTGTCCTCACCCTTTTCAGCATGCTTTCTGAGTCAATTACAATCATGATGTGTGTGTGTAACGTATTCTCCATCCAGCTGAAAGCTGCACTAACCACCTCCACCTCCATTCTTAAGCTAGATGTTGTGGTATCATATGCCAGGCTCTCCTGCACCAAACGTCGACCATTAGCTTTTGCTAAGAACCCCCAGGCACTTCTCCTACCTCTCAACACCGACCCATCTGTGTAGATAATCACATCACCAGGGCGAGCATTATCCTGAATTAGTTGCTGGATTTCCACTTCCGTGGCCCCTGCTGGCCACTCCCTGCACTCCCGGCTCAATGTGATTATAACTCTGCACAAGTCTGACTGCTCCGCTGGCACTTTGACCCACTCCTCTCCTCGCCTAATGTTCTCCAAGATGCACACCTGTCTGATCGTATCCTCCGCCTGAGTCATCCATGATTTCCCTCTTATCAGTCGCTGACCCTTAACTGCGTCCAGCGCCTCATGCAGTGGGTGATCTGTGTCAGCAACTACTCTGAGGTATGCCTTCGCCTGCATCACCTTGGGCCTACCAGCAACAGTCGGCAGTCCAAGGATGTAACGCATACACACCACTGGGGTGTCTCTGGTACATCTCAGAATGACCCGCATAGCTTCGTTCTGTATGCGCTCTAATTTCACCAGCTGACTCTTTGAGATAGTGAGCAGTCCTAGTCCATAATCAGTCAGTGAGAGGATCAAGTGCTGGTATAGTCTGAAAAGCATTCTCTGCTCTGTGTCCATAGTAGCCATAGTTTTAAGAGAGAGAGAGAGAGAGAGAGAGAGAGAGAGAGAGAGAGAGAGAGAGAGAGAGAGAGAAATAGAGAGAGAGAGAGAGAGAGAGAGAGAGAGAGAGAGAGTGAGAGAAAGAGAGAACGAACGAACAAATTTTATTTTAAAAGGGTAACAAATTGGGCACTCAGGCCTGGCTTACATTCAGCCCTTTCGATCACTCATCTTTCATACATCAAATGTGCATGTTACATTTACATAAGGGAAAAAAAAAACATTGTCAAATGTATTTTGTAAGCATAAAAGATGCATATTACGCATGGTACATTCACATTGGGGGAAAAACAACATTGTCAAATGAAAGTTGTAAACATAAACAGTGCATATTGCAATGTTGTGAGACACATCCCCCATCCACCCTCACACCCCGCAGCCACCCACACATCCCTCAGCAAACCACACAACCCCAACCCACCCACACATACCTCCACGAACTCACACAGACTCAGGAAAACATACATGCCGCCACCCACCCACTGATTCCCCACCCACACACATTTCCCCACCCACACATACACCCC
Organism: Cepaea hortensis; assembly: GCA_963921405.1. Classification (NCBI taxonomy): domain Eukaryota; kingdom Metazoa; phylum Mollusca; class Gastropoda; order Stylommatophora; family Helicidae; genus Cepaea; species Cepaea hortensis. The sequence continues at coordinate 70,866 of CAWUFQ010000354.1, read as the reverse complement.
CACCCATTCCATAAACGACACGCACACACCCACCCACACATTCTCCACCACCCACCCACACACCCGCAACCACCCAGCAAAAGACACATCACAAAACCACACACACACATACCCCCGTCAACCCACACATCCCGCACCTATCCACATATACATCCCGCACCCTCACAATTGTCCCCACCCACCCACACACACATCAGCCAACCTACACCCACTAACCCACCCAATATCCGCCAATTCTCAACGACACATCCCCCACCTATGCACACATCCCCACCCACAAACACATCTCCCCACCTGCCCACACATATCCCACACCCATAAACACCCAAATAACATACACATCCCACCCACACACACCCTACCACCCACATATACCCCACCCACACACATCCGCCGCTCACACACATCTTCCCACAAACACACACATCCCTCACACACACATACATCCCCCACCTACTACACATCCCTTCACCCATCCACACATCACCCATCAACCCATACACATCCCCCACATACAACCCCTCCACACATACATTCCCCACACACATCCCTCATAAACACACCCACACAAACATCCTCACATCTACACACATACATGATCACTGAAACTAATAAGAACAAACTCCCACACTTTACAGAGAGAGAGAGAGAGAGAGAGAGAGAGAGAGAGAGAGAGCAGACATACAGAGAGCAGACAGACAGAGAGAGAGAGTGAGAGATGCCATTGATGAATTATGTGAGTGACAGAGGCTTGTCCATGGGAATGGGATTCCCATGGGAAACGTCCCATGGGATGGGATGGGACGGGACAGCAAACATTTGTATTTCCCATGGGACACTTGGGACAGTAGCCATGTCATAATAACTTTTTTTAACCATTTCAAAGCGTTTTATCCTTCCTGTTTATTTATATACTTGTCTCAATTCTTTATCTCGTGGTGGGACACCGGATAAAATAATAAATGCGCGCATGTGATCATATTACCAACGTTTCAATGCCCATTTTAAAAAATTACTCGCATTACTTTAATGAAGACGATGAAGAATTCTTAAACCACATTCTGAATATTGTTGAGATTAAAGGAATGATGTACATACATGAGAAATTCGAAACTATTTTTGGTAAACTAGAAATTTATGGTACTACATCTCGTTTAAGAATGCTGTTATCCTTCCTCCTAGACTATCAGTTGTACAAAGTTATTGTTGATATTGACCAAGAAACTTCCAGCAGCATGGTGAAGAAACATTGTAAGAACTTTCAGAAAATTATTGGAGAAAAACTCTGGCCATATTGCGGCAGTTCTTTGGCAGTTACTGCAGCATTCCTTACTGGAGTTGACATCAATGCCAAAATAGAAGACATGGTTAAGTCAGTTGTTACTGAGAAGAAAGGGAATGTGGACACCAATAAATGGGCCAATGATTGGATCGCTTTTTCTAAATCTGTTGTTCCAACTGTTGTTTCATTCATCAAAGATTTAAATATTTCTTCTGAATCATCAGCTGTACGTGAAGTAGCAGGAGTTGTAGAACAAAAGCCGAAAAGTGATTTTGACTTATTTTTTTTTATCCTCCACCAAACAAAACACTTAAGTTTGATGACCCCAGAAACAAATGCCTTGAGAATGAAGTCACCATGTTTCAAAAATTACGGCAACCAACTTCACAACCATTAAATTATTGGAAAAATGAACATAGGTTTCTACTGCTAACAGCAAGTGCGAACATTGTTTTGGCCATACCAGTGTCCTCAGCGGCAGTAGAGCTCTTATTTAGGGCACCTGGATTGTTGTTGAGTAAGTTACGAAAACGTATGCTACCAGCTCTCGTTATAAACTCTGTGTATATCAGGTTTGCATGTAAGATGGAAATTGTGGAAATGGTTCAGGGATTACCTGGATTAAGTGAATTATTAGAAACAGTCGATCAGCAGGAAATTGATAATGTGCTGAATGAGCAGAGTGACTCTGAAACAGAATGAGAGTGTCAGAATGACACTGAATTGTCATATTTAGATTAAACTTTGTTTTAATAAAATACTCTTGAATATTAAAATTCATAAATTCTGTTGTTTTACATGTCTCTTTGTACATGTAGTCCTATTTAGTAGACACTTACTCTAAACTTTCATAAATTTCATAATTTTATTTGAACTGCATTTTAATGAATTATGTGAGTGACAGAGAAATATGTCTTTAATAAATTATGTAAGTGACAGAGAAATATGTCTTTAATGAATTATGTAAGTGGCTGAGAAATATGTCTTTAATGAATTATGTAAGTGACAGAGAAATATGTCTTTAATGAATTATGTAAGTGGCTGAGAAATATGTCTTTAATGAATTATGTAAGGGACAGAGAAATGTGTCTTTAATGAATTATGTGAGTGACAAAGATATATGTTTTAATGAATTATGTGAATGACAGGGATGTATGTTTTAATGAGCTACGTAAGTGACAGAGATAGATGTAAATGATAAATTATGTGACACCAGTATTATACAGTCAATTACTTATCTATAAATGCCTTCTTTAGTACTTACGTTAATAATAAAAGTAAACGTATAACATTGTGCATCGTGTTACTTATGACTGAAACTTCTCTTGATCTGGTCTGGGAGCACCATTATTTAATAGCATGACTACAGAAGTCTCAGATATTGATCGACACTCATATAAGAGAAGCACATAATTAGATATTAGATTACTCACTGGACGAAATAGACATTGAAAGTTCTAGAGATTAAGCCAGGAACTGAACCTGCCACCTCTACATGACGACAGCGCCTCGATGAAGGAACAAAAGCACTTGGTCACTGTCAAATAGACATGCCTGCATATGTCTTCTCTCATCATCATCATCATCATCATCATCATCATCCAGTACCTTGCCGGCTGGCGTGGCCAATCATGCCCCTCCACAAATTACGATCTCCTAAGGCATGGATAAATTCGTGTGTTGACTCCCTTCCGTGCCATAACACAAGACTGTCAAGAATTATTCACACTGTCTTCCTTTATGTCTCTCTGTCCACAAATCTATCTGGTTGTCACAACATGTTCCAGTGTATTGTCTTCTCATAGTGTGGCCACCAATAATGACCGCTACTTTCTGATGTTTGTGATAAGTTATCTTTGCAGCTTAGCTTCCCTCAAAATGTCAAAATTGCTCATTTAGGATGTCTAATTAATTTTCAGCATTCTTCAGAATTACTTCACCTATATACTACTTGTCCAGAAATCTTCTCTGGCCAGAATGATCATCTACCTGAACTCAGTTTATGTGTGAAACAATTGTCCTGGAGTGTTCTCCAGCCAGGATTATCATCCAGCTGAACTCACTTTGTGTCTAGACTGTCTTACGTTCAGTAGTTTGTCATTGATTTCTGAACGAAAAGTCAATTAAGTCAAACTGTCCACTGTAGGAGTTGATCTCTTTATCCGGCCATCAACGCACTCAAAGTGTCAGAGCTGGAGCGCTGATACCCTTCCTTCCACGTCGACTGCGAACTCCAACAGTTGTGTGGGAGCCACAGAGTGTGGTGGTTGCCCACCCGTCTGATGGTCGTGAGTTCCATCCACATTCATTTTGTTTTAAATTTGACTTGAGTGTCCGGGTCCACCCAGCCACGTATGTGTACCAGAGATACCGTGGGAAGTAAAGGCAGCAATCGTGACGTTAACTACATTGCGGAATAAGACATTGACAGACTGAACAGCTGACGGTGTTGTTTAAACAAATCATTGCGACAATGATGGAACGAATTCAGGAATGCCTTGATGTTTGCTCTTTTATTTATCACAATTTTGTTTCCATAAATTAGTCAAAAGAAGAAAGAACATAAATTCATTAATAATAGAGTACTAAAGCATACGTAGCACAGGTTACGTAGGCTCAACATAACTACACAAGTATTAACTAATTCAATCCGAAGTATAAAATATCGCCAAATGTGACCTACCATTGGACAGTAGGACGATATATCGCCATACTAGGGCCATAGTGTTATCTGTATTGTTTCGTGGTATCCTCCACAATGTCAATGCTCTTCTTCTTCTTCTTCTTCTTCTTCTTCTTCTTCTTCTTCTTCTTCTTCTTCTTCTTCTTCTTCTTCTTCTTCTTCTTCTTCTTCTTCTTCTTCTTGTTGTTGTTGTTGTTGTTGTTGTTGTTGTTGTTGTTGTTGTTGTTGTTGTTGTTGTTGTTGTTGTTCTTCTTCTTCTTCTTCTTCTTCTTCTTCTTCTTCTTCTTCTTCTTCTTCTTCTTCTTCTTCTTCTTCTTCTTCTTCTTCTTCTTCTTCCTCTTCTTCTTCTTCTTCTTCTTCTTCTTCTTCTTCTTCTTCTTCTTCTTCTTCTTCTTCTTCTTCTTCTTCTTCTTCTTCTTCTTCTTCTTCTTCTTCTTCTTCTTCTTCTTCTTCTTCAGCGTTCCGAGCCATTGAGGTTATTTGCTGCAGATACAGTCCGTCTCCATTCGTCTCTCTGGTTGACCTTCTCTTGCCAGTCGTTGATTCCAAGTGCTTGTAGGTCTGTACATGTATTATCTCTCCACCGTCTTCTTGGTCTACCTCGGGGTCTACGGTCATTTATTTCCTGAGTGTAATGTTAATGCTCAGTGGGCGGCAATATACATTATAATAATTGTTCATTTGATTGTGTACTATGTTTGGTCCAGGCCTGCTGTTTGTTTGTCATTGAATCAGTGAAGTAGAAAAGAAGTCACAACCAGGAAATGAGAGCAAGAAGGGAAAGATAGAGAGTTCCAGAACACACGTTGCTTTCGATCACACACTTCAGCTGGCAGATTTGCCATTGTCAAACTATGACCCTGTCCTGTATCATTGTAGTGTTACTGAATATACATTTAAAAAAAACAACGAAGAAAACAGAAACAGAAAACACACACACACACACACTCACACACACACAACCACGTAATTAACAACAATGTAGAATGTTCACAGAAGAGAGAATGAGATCGACTGTACCACCATAGAGGGTAAACTTCTAGGATTCCATGTCAGCTCTCTACGTTAGCTATGTGAGGAAAAGTGTGACCACCTATTTCTCCATAAACTCAGACCTAGTAACGGGTGGCTCTATGCTACAAGGTGAAAGACGCCCCAGTAGGAATGGGAGGGGATGGGGAATGTTGTAATGAAGGCCAGTGAATGGTGTTTGGTGAAGGAGAGCCTGGCATATGATACAGTAACATATAGTCTGAGAATGGTGATGTTCAGCTGGTTGGAGGATACACAGTACATGCGTGTCGTGATTGTAACGGACTCATAAAGCACGATGAGAAAGGTGACGATAGGCATGGTTCGGGCAGAGTGGCTGGCTTGCATTCAACAATCATACATAGAGAGCAGCTGTTGGATTTGTTTCCCCGGGACATGCTGGTGTGGTGGGAAACGAGCAGGCGGAATGATTAGCTGGGTGTACACCACTTGGTGGCATTTTGGTGTATGGTAATCCAGGTTTGGTTGGGGCCGTTCGGGATCACTTGTATAGTGTAAAAGAACAGACACATCATCACAGCCTGGAGAGAATGGTGCTGCTGGGAATGACCAGATGATTTGGTTGACAATAAGGTCTCCGAGAAAAGGCATGACGGACGCAAACTCATACTGCCACTGGACCCATTAGTATTGAGACTCTGAGTGTTGAAGACGAGGACGAAGCACGAAAGGGAACATCCTGAGTGCTGTCATGTCGGGTCTTGTCTCAACTCTCAGGCCCAGTTAACGTGATGGTCCTAACACTACACGCCTTGTTGTTGTTGATGATGATACTGTGATTGTTATTATTATTGTTACTGTGTAATTTATCAATTTATTTTATCAGCTCACTTCCGGTTCAGTCGTCATGTGTTCGAAACACTTTCATAGTGAGGATTGTTTTCAGTGACTTGAACTGCCAAGTCCATCTAGACAATCATGGACACGAGGAAATTTTCTGGGAAGCCAAGGCGGCCTATGTGATGCTGGGCACATCATTCGTCTAGTGATGACTGGTCTAAACATATAAGGGTCGCACCATATGTCCGGTCACCGAGAAGAGAGTAGAAACATAAATGAACAAGAAGTCGGTTGTGTCGGCCTAACGGCGCAAGAACGCAGCTCTGCTGTAAATAAGCACAACGCAATTACGTCCGAAAAAAGTCCGGATGCACGCAGAAGAAGAAGAAATGAACAAAATGAGAGGGACATGGGCAGGGCTTCAAGGGATAACTACAGATAGGAGGGGCTTGGAGTGGGTTCATTGAAGGTCATTGTCCCATTGGAGGTTAGAGGGCAAAAGAGCTGACACAATAACCGAGATCACAACTTTCGGAACTTTCCCCAGCACGCTCCGTCCTCATCTTTAACAATCAAAAGCGGGTAAAAAATAACCATTTACCTGGGAGGCGCAAACATGGACAATGGTTAAACTCTGTGAAGACAAAACTGAAGCTTTCGAAATGTTATTTATGTTAGAAAATATAGAATAGCTTGAGAACAAAAGTACACAAACTATGACAAAATTTAGGATTGGCAAAAACATTCTTGCTCACACAAATCAGTGTCACACAATTATTGACGGTGGGCCGTATACAACTTCAGAACTCCATGTAAACAATGTGCCGAAGGGAAGGACGGGGGGGGGGGGGGGGGGACAAATAGAAGGAGAAGGCAATGTTAACCACTTCAAGAGATGGGAAGATGCAAGAGAGGAAATGTTGCCATCTCACATCCGCCGACTTTCAGTGCAGACATGGCACATGATGATGATGATGATGATGGTGATGTTGATGATGATGACGACATATATATAGGTCTATTTTCGTAGTACAAGTGCCAACAATCTGGTACAGCAGACGTTCAGATAGGGTATACATGGATGGTTGTTAAAATTCGGAAAATCTGGACTATTTAACTGATATGTTACAGAATAGTTCCTAGAATATCGTGGACCAGGCAGAAGAAATATTGAAATTCTGCAAGATCTGAAAACTGAAATAAATGTCCCAGCGTGTACATGTTTAATGAAATAGTGATTCGTGGAGTTCAATGCCCCGGCATGACTAGTCTGGGACTCGACATCAGCAGGTGAGGGTTTAACACACCACCTTGAATTGACTTGCATGGTATGAGACGTCGACTGGGTAGAAAGCAATGGCAAACTACTGAACTAAACTTGCCTTGTAAATCACCACCAGCCAAGAGATGCTGGTGTGTTTGTTAGTAGTCGTAGTAACTGCAGTACTTGTAGTAGTAATATATTTGTAGTAGTAGTATTAGCAGCAGCAGTAATGGTGGCGGTGGTGGTAGTAGTAGTAGTAGTAGCCTAGTAGTAGTAGTAGTAGTAGTAGTAGTAGTAGTAATAGTAGTAGTAGTAATAGTAGTAGTAGTAGTAGTAGTAGGAGAAGGAGGAGGAGGAGAAAGAAGAGGAGGAGGAGTATCATCAGCAGAAGCTGTAGTAATAGTAGTAGTTGTAGTTGTTGTTCCCGATGTTGTAGCTGTAGTTTGTATTCATCGTTATAGTGTTCGTCTGCGTTCTTATTATTGTTATAATATTGGTAGTATCCCTGAGAGTGGTAGGTGAACTATTTTTTCCAGTGGTAGTAGTAGTTGAACAGTTCGTATCATGATTGGTGATTGTTGGAGCAATCGTACTAGCTGCAGAGTGTACGAACATAAGCAGGGTTATCATCGGCTAATCTATCTCAGGAAGGTTGGACAGCGAAGGTTAGTAGCCTGCCGATGACCCACAGGCTACACAAGTCAGCCTCCCCTCCCCGCGAGGTAGACTGGGAAACCATGACAGCGAGGTCAAGAAAATTAATGAAGCATAATCGGACAACAAGAAATAATGTACACACCAACTGGAATCAGAAAAAGTGGCATACCATGTAAACGGTTGACAGAGAGAATAACAAAATCCATGGGAATCTCATATATGAAGCCAATAAACGGGCACTCTCCCGCAGTTTATGCACACCTCGACACCGCAACCTACAGAAGGTGAGATAAGATTAACTTAGATTACGTCAGCATCGTGCAATTATAACAGTATATGTCAAAGTTTCGCACACTGTCAGTGAAGTCACAGAGATCTGAGTTGCCCAGAAATGTCAAACAACAATCTCGGGGATCAATCTTCCAGCCCATCCAGGGTTGAGTACTCGTGGTCGTTCATCTGATCCTGGTCCACATACTCCACCTCGGCCTCTAGAAGCTGCTCCAGCTCCTGGCACAGCTGTACGAAGGTGGGTCGCGAACTGGGGTCGTCTCTCCAGCAGCTGTTGACAATGTTGTTCCTGCACCCATGAAATGAGAAAATACAACAACATTGAAATTGCTTTAATTATCACAACGTAGTGAATAGTGCTGTTATTGGAAATCCTATTATGGGTGACTCTGTTTATTTATACATCAATTGTGTTATGACTAAAACATGCAGGGAGTTTAAGGTAATAATGGAATAACTTTGCCTGTGTCGACAAACAGCACCTATTTTTCGTTACTGAGTGATTCGCTGAGCTTAATCCGGAATGTTGAGAAATGGTTAGCAGACAGGCAAACCCACACCGCAGAGGTTCACAATTCGCAGGTAGGAACAGCTTCGTACTTAAGATTTGAGAGCTGTGGGCAATAAAAGAGCTGATATGTTTTGTTGACAATGCCACTATATCAGAACAGTGGTATCAGCCCTCACAGTGGTCAGATGGGCTAAACTGTTGACTTCTCGTCCTTGACATAGGGATGTAAAGTACAAGTAACTCTAAAGTCGGAGGGGATTCGCCTGATGGCGAGGGACACTAGTAACAGGGGAAGCTAATCCACACGAAAAATCATTTCAGTTTCTCCATCAGCGAGTAGCCTGTTCCGTGGCGAAGGTTTTACGGACGCAGTCTGTCATCTCGCATACCCGCGTTCAAAACACAGCTGTGAGCGATTGGCAGCAGATCGCCTTATGTTGGTTTTTATGAAATGCTATGGTTGCCGATCGTTCAGAAAGCAATGGCAAACAACTGGACGAAAACTTTCCCAGGAATCACTAAGAGCCAAAATATGCTGGGTTGACTGCTACGTCCTGTAAAGGACATGTACCTAACTTTTTAAAACTCAGTCGTGACAACTACTAGAAGCAGTGGCACTTGTATGGACTACGCTTGAATTCAAAGCGAGCGAACTCCCACACATTTAAGCCACTTCACAGACTCGATGTTATAAACTTCCTTACAGAATCTGGTAGAAACACACCCACACATTTAAGCCACTTCACAGACTCGATGTTATAAACTTCCTTACAGAATCTGGTAGAAACACACCCACACATTTAAGCCACTTCACAGACTCGATGTTATAAACTTCCTTACAGAATCTGGTAGAAACACACCCACACATTTAAGCCACTTCACAGACTCGATGTTATAAACTTCCTTACAGAATCTGGTAGAAACACACCCACACATTTAAGCCACTTCACAGACTCGATGTTATAAACTTCCTTACAGAATCTGGTAGAAACACACCCACACATTTAAGCCACTTCACAGACTCGATGTTATAAACTTCCTTACAGAATCTGGTAGAAACACACCCACACATTTAAGCCACTTCACAGACTCGATGTTATAAACTTCCTTACAGAATCTGGTAGAAACACACCCACACATTTAAGCCACTTCACAGACTCGATGTTATAAACTTCCTTACAGAATCTGGTAGAAACACACCCACACATTTAAGCCACTTCACAGACTCGATGTTATAAACTTCCTTACAGAATCTGGTAGAAACACACCCACACATTTAAGCCACTTCACAGACTCGATGTTATAAACTTCCTTACAGAATCTGGTAGAAACACACCCACACATTTAAGCCACTTCACAGACTCGATGTTATAAACTTCCTTACAGAATCTGGTAGAAACACACCCACACATTTAAGCCACTTCACAGACTCGATGTTATAAACTTCCTTACAGAATCTGGTAGAAACACACCCACACATTTAAGCCACTTCACAGACTCGATGTTATAAACTTCCTTACAGAATCTGGTAGAAACACACCCACATATTTAAGCCACTTCACAGACTCGATGTTATAAACTTCCTTACAGAATCTGGTAGAAACACACCCACACATTTAAGCCACTTCACAGACTCGATGTTATAAACTTCCTTACAGAATCTGGTAGAAACACACCCACACATTTAAGCCACTTCACAGACTCGATGTTATAAACTTCCTTACAGAATCTGGTAGAAACACACCCACACATTTAAGCCACTTCACAGACTCGATGTTATAAACTTCCTTACAGAATCTGGTAGAAACACACCCACACATTTAAGCCACTTCACAGACTCGATGTTATAAACTTCCTTACAGAATCTGGTAGAAACACACCCACACATTTAAGCCACTTCACAGACTCGATGTTATAAACTTCCTTACAGAATCTGGTAGAAACACACCCACACATTTAAGCCACTTCACAGACTCGATGTTATAAACTTCCTTACAGAATCTGGTAGAAACACACCCACACATTTAAGCCACTTCACAGACTCGATGTTATAAACTTCCTTACAGAATCTGGTAGAAACACACCCACACATTTAAGCCACTTCACAGACTCGATGTTATAAACTTCCTTACAGAATCTGGTAGAAACACACCCACACATTTAAGCCACTTCACAGACTCGATGTTATAAACTTCCTTACATAATCTGGTAGAAACACACCCACACATTTAAGCCACTTCACAGACTCGATGTTATAAACTTCCTTACAGAATCTGGTAGAAACACACCCACACATTTAAGCCACTTCACAGACTCGATGTTATAAACTTCCTTACAGAATCTGGTAGAAACACACCCACACATTTAAGCCACTTCACAGACTCGATGTTATAAACTTCCTTACAGAATCTGGTAGAAACACACCCACACATTTAAGCCACTTCACAGACTCGATGTTATAAACTTCCTTACAGAATCTGGTAGAAACACACCCACACATTTAAGCCACTTCACAGACTCGATGTTATAAACTTCCTTACAGAATCTGGTAGAAACACACCCACATATTTAAGCCACTTCACAGACTCGATGTTATAAACTTCCTTACAGAATCTGGTAGAAACACACCCACATATTAAAGCCACTTCACAGACTCGATGTTATAAACTTCCTTACAGAATCTGGTAGAAACACACCCACATATTTAAGCCACTTCACAGACTCGATGTTATAAACTTCCTTACAGAATCTGGTAGAAACACACCCACACATTTAAGCCACTTCACAGACTCGATGTTATAAACTTCCTTACAGAATCTGGTAGAAACACACCCACATATTTAAACCACTTCACAGACTCGATGTTATAAACTTCCTTACAGAATCTGGTAGAAACACACCCACATATTAAAGCCACTTCACAGACTCGATGTTATAAACTTCCTTACAGAATCTGGTAGAAACACACCCACATATTAAAGCCACTTCACAGACTCGATGTTATAAACTTCCTTACAGAATCTGGTAGAAACACACCCACATATTAAAGCCACTTCACAGACTCGATGTTATAAACTTCCTTACAGAATCTGGTAGAAACACACCCACATATTAAAGCCAATACACAGACTCGATGTTATAAACTTCCTTACAGAATCTGGTAGAAACACACCCACATATTAAAGCCACTACACAGACTCGATGTTATAAACTTCCTTACAGAATCTGGTAGAAACACACCCACATATTAAAGCCACTACACAGACTCGATGTTATAAACTTTCTTACAGAATCTGGTAGAAACACACCCACACATTTAAGCCACTACACAGACTCGATGTTATAAACTTCCTTACAGAATCTGGTAGTAACAACGCCTTTCACAGAATCTGGTAGAAACAACGGCTTTCAGTTCTACGAATAAACGCGAAGGTATCTCATTCACATACTTGGGTTGAAGAGCGGTGTGAGAGGACACGAGCAGGACATCAAGCACCTGAAGTCCCGTCAGTGAACACACAACTGTGTCACACATCATCCATGATTCTTTTTGTGATTTTATAGACTGGACCAAGAGGAGTTTACGTCCGCGAGGGTTGTGGGTTCGAGTTAGACCTTTGGTTTTTCGTTTCAAACGTTCGGTTTTGTCGGAGACACTGAATGGTCGTTGCTGGAGCTACACATTTCGTGGTCTGTGAGACACTTCCACCAGGGCGCTCTGCGAAAAGGAATTAGGGTCATAATGGATAGAACACAGTGCAATGAAGTCGACCCTCTTGCCTTGAACCTCTGTCACCTTTAACCTATGTACATCCCCGGAGTACAACATTGATAACCAACACCGAACAGAGACTACCAATGATAAACATTGTAGGCAACAGTTTCATGTCCCTCTTGTGTCATACAAGAGTTGAATATAAGCCAATGACAAAAGAGTCATTAAACATTGAAACATTGAGTTTCGGAAAGACGTTTCTGACTAATCCTTTCTGAAAGGGAATGCTATTGCTTGCAATTACAGCGAGGCTGCTAATAGAAGCGTTCATTTGAAATCCGTTCGTGCCGCACCGCGCATAATTGCGTACGTTGAACATGATCATGTCATAGTCATGAGATAAGTACTGACCAATGAATAAAATAGCACAAGCTTATCGTCCCATGATGCATAGGTTCTGTTTCTGACCGTTGAGAAAATGATCAAAAATTCGTCCACAGAAGCCTAAAGAGCGGTGATTCAGTTTCTTTCATTTGAAGGATGTCGACCAGTGGAAATTCATCGTGGAATGCAAGCAGCGTACGGTAACAAATGTGTGTCGAAACAACAGTGACAGACTGGGCACGAATGTTTCCGAAAGGACGTCAGTTCACGACAGATCTTCCGCGGCCGTGTCAAGCGCATATTGTTGCAACAGAAACAACCATCGCCAAAATTGATGCAGCAGTACAGATGAACTGTTGTCGAAGCATACGTTCGTTAGCGAAAGAATTTGATGTGTCAGTTGGAACAATTCAAAAGGTCGGTGGTAAGAAACTGGAATATCGGAAGGTGTGTTCACATGGGTGTTGACCGAACACCAAAAAGAGGAACGCATGGGATGGTGTTTAAACCACTTGCTGAGTTACAGAGTGGAGGGTGATGCATTTCTCTTCCGCATAGTGGCAGGTGATGAATTATTGTGTCACCACATTGAGCCGAGCAGCAAAAGAGAGAGTATGCAGTAAAAGCATACTGGATCACCAAAAGCCAAACAATTCAAGTTACAGGTTTCCGCTGGTAAGGTTATGCTGAGCGCATTTTTTTTACCATGAAGGGCTATTATTGGCCGACTTTAAAGTACCTGGTGTCAACATCAACTCTACCCACTACTTGCAAACACTAGACAAGCTGTAAAAATCCATCAAGAATAAACGACCTGGCACGCTTTCTCGTGGTGTGATTTTGTTGCATGATAATGCTCGTCCGCATGTTGCAAAGATTGTGCAGATTGTCTGTGTGATTGTAATAGAGCCATTGGAACGGGGTTTAAATGAATGACCCTTATATTTCTGTCTTCATTCAGACGTAAACTGCATTCAGCGAGTGTTACTGTAATTTTCTATGGTATGTGTTTGCCGAGAACAATATATTTCGTGTTTTTACATTCCTGTGGGAGGAAGTATGTATTAATATTATTTTTGTAATAAGATCTTTGTCATTTCCATTCTATCCGCCATTTATGTTTCGCGTGAGCACACTTCTGCCACCGTTATGTTGTTGTTGTTGTTGTTGTTGTCTTCCGTGTATGCCGCAATGCGTGGTGGGGAGGGGATATTGAAGTCCCAGCGCCTGTGGCTATCTCCTTTCCTCCAGAAGAGGTGTTACCAAGTCTAACCGCATTTATTTTGGGGAATCTCCGTGACGGAGTAGTTACGCCACTTGCCTGTTGATGCGAAGGTTGTGGGTTCGATTCCGCACTGCCACGTTCGATTCACGAGTTCATTTTGCTCGGAGCTACGGTCTTCGCTGGAGCTACGGAGTTCGTGTTTTGTGAGATGCCTTCGACAGCCCGCCATGAGGACAGAGACCGAGTCATATAGGATAACAATCGAGGCAGTGAAGCCTGTTATCTTCCCTTTTAAACCGTTCTTAAACCACATATATTTAACCGTAGTAACGTAGCGGCTAGAAGGCTTGTCTGCCGGGCGGGGTCATACTTTTGAATCCCCATCAAAGCGAATTTTTAAAATTGACAAGTATTTCCAAATGGAGCACTCCTAAACTGGATACCATGAATTATGTTTGGAAAGGAAGGCTGTGGGTGTCATACTCAACCCAGCACCCAGCCTGGGTCAGTGGGTGCTTTACAACATGGAGTTAGCACTACATACCCAGTAGTCTCAATACGGGTACAAGGTTCTTTACTTAATATCCTTTATTACTGCATATAAACTTATTCAGACGATGTTAGTGTGATGGTTTTCCCTTGACTATTACACCCATGTAAGAGATCTGCCATGTGATTGTCATGATCTTGTCTACATCAATGTCTACAACATGACAAGTCTACGTCCACAATGGCCGAGGAATGAGGTGGACACACAAGTAGCTCCTTGGCCCCGATCTTCTCTAGAACTGTGTTCGCATCCAGACCTGGGTACGGAGTGGAACCTGTCAAATGTTATAACAGAAAGACTAAAGAAACATCTTAACTGGCGGCCAGCGTGGTGGAATGGATAACACCGCCAGCTTTTAAACTTGTGGTGTAGCGAGGTAGCGGGGTCACCCCCTGAACTGGTAAGTTGAACTACAATGTTGACGTCTCGTTCTTGACTTGGGAACATACATTATACGTGCCTCAGAAGTCGGAGTGGGTTCGCCTGATGACTAAGAAACTGATAATAGGTTATGAATGCAATTCGTAATCCCGTAAAACACAACCTCGAGCTTTTTGGAAGCAGACAGCCTTTCGTGTATGTTTTCCATAGAAATGTATGAGTGCCATTCGTTCAAAAAACAGTTGCCGCCTACTGAGCTTAAACCTGCCATGTAACAGCCAAAAAATGATGGGGTTTATTGCGACGTCATGTAAAGGATATGCAACCAACTGTAATTCACAGGCAAACAATAGTCCAATGTAATGGAAGTAGAAGCACGAGTATGAAGCACGCTGGTGTGAGTAAAATAAATGAAATGGAACAACAAAATAGTCAATGAAGGTCCTGTTCACACCCTGTACTAGACTATCATCTCTACCACATTGTGTGGAGTCTTCACTCACACCCTGTACTAGACTATCATCTCCATCACATTGTGTGGAGTCTTCACTCACACCCTGTACCCGACTCCCATCTCCAGGTTAGAGTGGTGCATAGTTAACTTCCTCCAGCTCAAGCTAGAAGCCATCATGACGTGCTCACCCTGTGCTGGAACATTTCTGGAAAGACAAGGCGATCCCGGGTCCGTTGACCTGGCCCTGGACCTTATTTGTTGATGAGTTCAGACAAGAACCGACATCACAGCACTCGGGACATTCCCATACGTGCTCCGTCCTCATCTTCTACAGCCAACAAAGACCCCAAATACTAAAGGACAGCAGGAGTCTGATTCGGCTGTGTCCGGCTGTCCTTTACACGGAGTCCTGTAGGTAAGTTGTAACACATTGAGGTACGCCAAGGTCCTCTACTTCTGCTGACTTTCACGTTCCAGTGGTACATAGTTCCACAATGATGTTTTGTCTTCCTTTTTGAAGTCTCTCTGCCCATTCATACACTCTTCCCTGACTCAAGCAACTGTCTCCATACTGAGCAGTCATTCTTATATAGATTTGACAAGGTTGCACACGATCTGACGCATAAGAACCAATAACCCATCGTTGTTCTTACATGATGCAAGGCGATAGTTAAGTGTCCATTTGTATATCAATATCACGGCCCCTTAATGAGATTTTCCCAAGGAGCAAAATTTCCGGAATTGAGAATTATTTTTTTTTTTTCAATTAAAATCTTTATTTCATACAAAACAGTGTGTATTTAGAAGGTGCATTGTGTGTTCATTTACAGTTGTACATACTAACAAATACATGCATATATAATGTGATAATATACATTAAAGGCATGATGCAATTACAAGCACATTACTTGTATATGCTTCCTCTCAATCTTTATGCACGAAATAAGTTAACAGTATCACTCATTGACCATATATAAAAGTGGCAACAGTCGTCCCATTTTAACAATTAGATTGAAACAGGTATGAGTGTCTTCTGCGAGAGAGATACATATATACACAGGGGGAGACAGGGAGAAATGGGGAGAGAGAAAGAGAGAGAGAGAGAGAGAGAGAGAGAGAGAGAGAGAGAGAGAGAGAGAGAGAGAGAGAGTTAAAGTGAGATCAAAATGCCGTGAAGCAATCCAAAGGACTGAATATTAAGAATTTGTTATAAGGGCTCGCGGTTCTCAAGGGGGACATAGCCGCCCCATCAAGGTCCCACATCCTTGTGTGTCGTTCGGATGACCGCCTCTACATGTGGCCCTTGCAGGAGAAGCGCAGATACTACACTTTGATCTTAGCTAACGGGCCGAGAAGCGATATTAACTATGTTTGGCCATTTTACAGGCCTGCCGTCAGCAAATGACCTCTCAGGGTTAATCCCGATAAACTCGGTTTTGTTTTGAGAGTTATTCTGTAATCCTAAACAACTCCCAAGATGAACATTCCGCCTGAGAAATAAAACTCGAGAGGAAAGAGTCGAACGGGTAGATGCCAACCAAACAACACTACGCGAACTTTATAATTCTCCTCACCCAACCTCTTCATCCTACACACAGAAATAATTGTTAAACAAGCCGAATTTTCTGGATTTAACATCAATGGAAGAATCATAAACAATCTTAGATGTGCTGACAATACGGAAAGCGAGCAAGAATTATAAAACCTAGTGGAACAAGTAAACAGGCATCGTGCAGAATGTGCCTTAGATATTAACGTCCTAAAAACAAAAACTATGATAATTAGCAGCGGAAAGGAAAGGTCGTCAATGAACATCACAGTAAACGGTGATATACTAGAACAAGTAACACGTTTCTGCTATCTTTGACATGTAATAACAGATGATGGCAGAAGTGAAATAGAAATCAACAAAAGACTAGGAATGACCACAAAATGCCTTCAGCAGCATGAAATCAGTAGTAACATCTAGATAGATTAACAATGCATTTGGCATGAGAATTGTCAAATGTTACCATATAGTCAACACTACTGTATGGCACGGAAGCCTAGACATTGAAGCAACTAGAAAGTCGAATACAGGCCCTAGAGATGCGGATATACGGAAGAATATGTCTTATTTCATGGAAACAAAACCAGTCAAATACATAGGTTATAGAAAAACTGGGAATGAAAAGAAAGTTGATGAAATAAATAATAAAGGAGACAAGTGAAATATTTCGGCCACGTTAAAAGACATGACACTCTTATAAAATCCATACAGGAGAGCATGGTTGAGGGCACGCGAGCAAGAGGCAGACAACGGTACTAGTGGGAAGAAAACATAAAGAGATGGACGAACATCAATCAAACAGAATATACAGTCAGGGCGAGAGACAGACAGTTTTGGAGACCCATTGCAGCCAACATTTGTGGAGACGGCACCTCATTAATGATTACCATCAATAACATATACATAAATTACGCATTAATTATCTTCAACTTCTCCGGAGTCCCTTGCATCTATTCATGGTAAAACTTCACGAAGACGCAGGTTAGTTTCTCGGGCACGGTGGAGATGTTGAACTGTTTCTTTCTTGGGAGTGTTGCTTTGGCCTTTTACAGGCCGGACAAAAATTTTATTACTAACTTGCAGCAATTCATGACGTCAAAATGACGCAACAGTAAATTTAATATCGAGAAGAAACAGAAAAATGGGTTAATAAATTTCCACACATGTAAAACAAACCCATTAACTTTACACGTACTTTAAAGATTACTTAAATTTTTATCTCATCTTTAATGTAACGTAGAATTGTGAAGAAATTCTATGAGAAATTTATAAAGATTAATATAAATTCTACAAATATTTAAATCACAAAAATAAATTGAAGCTGCTCTTAGTAGCATCCCTTGAAATAACTGTTATGTTGTTATGTCCCTTCTGAAAATTATAATTACAAGTTTTGTATTTTTCTTTAAATGCGTGTTTTTTGGGGGTTTTTTGGTAAAGAAAACTTATCTTTCATCGATATTATTTTGTTATTAATAAGGGCTCACTGATCCCCCAAGGGTCAGAGCTTCCCCATCAGGTCCCCAAGTCCCTCTGTGTCATTCGGATGACCGCCTCTGCTGGTGGCCCTGGCAAGATCATGTGCATATAGTACAATTTGCTCTTGGCCAAATGGCCTAGAAGGGACTGCATTTATAAACTGGTGTAAATAGAAATTATAGATGTCCCATTCAAACATTTAGTGATTTTTGTCAGAACCCACAAACAAACGCTTCTATTGCTGTAGTGTGAGTTATTTCTCTTGTAACATTGGGATAATTTCTCTGTATTTGATTGTCTCCTGTTAATAAATTACATTTTCGTCCACTAAAATACATTGATAAGATTGATTGATTGATTGATTTAGGAATCGACATCACAGCATTCGGGGCATTCCCATAAGTACTCCGTCCCCATCCTCAGCAGCCAGAGAAGAGTTCCAACACTAATAGCACCAGTAGCAATCTGATTATAAGTCCGTCTGGGATGCAAAGGTGTTTCCAAGGCACCAGGGCCGTGTTACATACTGGCCAAGACCTATTGACGCGTCCTCGTCGAGCGTCCTGGGCAATAGGTCCTTTCGGGGTCCTGGCTAAAGTCAGTAGGATCGCCGATTCCTCCGAAGTCGGAGAGTGTCTGCCTGTACGGCGAGGATCCACCAGTCTGCACACCAATAAGCCAGACATGGGACAACGGATACTCACGCAAAACTCAGGTCCTGTATGACATCACACTGATGTTGGACAACAGGATGCCTTCATCCGACATACAGGACTTCGCGTTGGAGCTCAAGCCAACGAACACAAGCAAGCAAGCATAAGTCCGTCTCGCCTTTCCTCTGAGCGTTGAGCGTCGGCCAGATCCCATCGTCACTCCTCACTGTCTCATTCTTGCCAGACCATGGTAATCCATTTGCTCCTCCGAGGTGTGCACTAGACAACGGAACTTCCATTGAACGGATCAGTTGTGTTTTCTAAGTTCGAGAAGGATTAAGGCGGCTTCTGAAGAGATAGGATGGCAGTGGAATTAGTCAAGGATATGTATAGCCTATAACATATCTGGAAAAACGCCATGGCATTTCTAAAGACGGGAAAACGCTAGACGATAAATTCGGTTGAAAACGACAGAGAGAACGACGAATTGAAAGAACATAAGGGAGAATGAAGGTTAATGAAGGTTCGTAGGAAAAGGCAGTGCTGAATACTCAGGTTAGTGTAAGATACAAATTAGGCCCTTGTCAAAGACTGAAATAGATAGGAGGGAAGACCACCCTGAATGAGTGGTCTACCTCAAGTAGAGTAGAGGTAACCCAGTGCCCCAACATGAGGGCAGGGTAGGTGTAGGAAGTAGATAGGGAGGGGAACTGTAAACAGTTCTCTCATGAGACACGGAAGTGTCAACCAGAGAGTACGCACTCTGGTCACGGTATAATCACGCCAACGTGATAGATACGAAGAACTAGAATGGAACTCAAGAGTAGGCTACTACTCTAAGCGTGTTGAATGATGTAGCACGCAAAAGCCGAAGTGCGCCCGAGGTCCTTCCGCGTACTGTGTAAACAGCACGCGGAGAATAGTCAGACTGGGGACATATTTCGTAGGGAACACATCGCTTAGCGTCGATGCGTATTTCTTTAGAGGAGTAGATAGATTTAGCAGTAGGGCTAGGGACGACTAGTGATAGGAAATTCTGTGTATTCATGTGTGATGCATTAGAGACAGTTTTGTGCATTTATGTAATGTAAAGAGCCAGTGGCAATAAAATGTGTAATCAATTCCTCTCGTACGACTGACAAATCTTTTTGTGTGGTGCGAGAGAAGTTTATCCCGTAATGCCTGTAGCATCGCTTGATGACAGGCAAGGATAAAAGTGGTGTCAGAAGTGTGGCTTGGACAATTGTTCAAGCAAAAACACTCACCCACGGCTCTAGAATAGTATTACTGTCAGTTAATCACAGGGTTTAATTTGTGTTAGTGTGAAAAAGCTTGTACAGACTAGAACAAGTTGCGAGCTGTGCCCATCGTGACCGATTAACGTTTATTTATGCTTATTGAAATGTTTTGTGCTTTATGAACATGTTTTCTTCTAATCTGTAAGTATTATTATTATAGTTTTGTATCATTTATTTCTATAATTATTGGTTTATTTATGAGTATTTGTCAAACATGATTTTCACGGCGGAGCAATACATTAAAAAATGAGCCGGCGACAATATCGATTTTTCCAATCTAAAAATAGCGCTGCGCCTGTGACGTATCGCGGTTGACAAACAGCTGCCCTACGCCATTTGCAATCAGCAACAGATTGTTTACAAATCGCCAAGCGGCTGCTCGCCTGAATCTTTGGCTTACATTGAATATTATTTGGTTATACACTCTATTTATTAAATATATTTATTTATTTAAACATTATTATTACCTTTATATTTATTTCAAAGCGTGTATTTAATGATTTGTAGCTTTTTTCTATTTTCTACCGTCACGATGGCACTACTTTCTTTAAGCAAATAAGATTCCGTCTGCACAGCACTTCCATAAATTAAGCAGCAATAGTTAGGGAACGCAGAAGACATTAGAACGAAGACAGGACAGTGACATTTACTTTAACTATACCACATTGTGTTGTCCGGGGGCATGTGATTGTAAATGTCAAACAAATGTCTAAAGTCATAGATCGTTTACAAATAGTTAATTAGTGATGCTCTTATAAACCAGGTATAACAAGAGCGGTGTATAAGAGTAACGCAAGGTGTATGTCGAGGTGCCAAACGATTGTACCTGAGGTGCCAAACGAATGTACCTGATGGTTCTGGATTGCTGAGATGAGTATGCCCAAATTATTTTGAATGCAATATAATTAATAATGCATCTCTTTTTCAGGGTGTAATCTGATAATATTTTTTGTACACAGGCATTTAAAAACTCAACATAGCTAATATACCTGAGTAAATATTTGAGTACCTATCAACTCTAGCTAATTATCCAACAACATGTCAACTTTAGCTGATTTCATACAAGCAGGCAAGGCATTAGGACACACCGGAAAGGAATTAGAGCAATATGCTGATCAAAAATTTAGGGAAGCAAAAGATGCTGATAGAGATGAACGTGCACGAGAAAGAAAACACCAGAAGGAGATTGTAGAACTAGCTGAGATAACAAAACAAAAGGAATTAGAAATAAAACACAAAGAGGCACAATTAGCTGAAGAAACTAAACAGAAACAGTTAGAACAAGAGAGACAACACCAAAAAGAGATGGCACAATTAGCTGAAGAAACTAAACAGAAACAGTTAGAACAAGATAAGGAGTTAAAGCAAAAACAATTAGATCAGGAGAGAGAATTAAAGCAAAAACAATTAGATCAGGAGAGAGAATTAAAGCAAAAACAATTAGATCAGGAGAGAGAGTTGAAGCAAAGAGAGATAGATGAAATGGCAAGAGTGAAAGAAAAACAAATACAGATTGAATCAGACACACAGTTAAAGATGAAAGGTATGGAAGTAGATTCACACTCAGAGATCTCCGCTACAAAACTAAAAAGTCAGCAAGAAGAGAATAAACTTAATAAATACAAACATATTATTAAGCCATTCTGTAAAGAAGATTCCATATAAGCTTGGACAGAAAATGTCGAATATCAGCTTAAATACCATCAAGTACCAATCGATATGTGGGCCATGATCTACATGAAAAACCTCAGTGGGGAGCCCCTTAAAGTTATTGAATCAATACCAACTGATCTTAGATCTAACTATCAGTACATTCATGATAGGATAATGCAACATTTTTTACTTGATGCCCCTGGGTATCAAGTACAGTTTTCTAACTTAAAACCAAAACCAAGTGAGACCTTCATCGATTATGTCTCGAATGTCCAAAGCGTGCTGAATAGATGGCTTAGTGCAGCAAAAATAGGAAAGGACTATGAGAAACTTAAAAATCTAATAGCAATGGATAAAGTCATATCCACAGTCCCAACTCCTTTCGCTAAGTTCCTTCAGCAATCAGACATCGAAACAATAGAACAATTCGAGAAGAAAGGCTCCGCATATTTTTCCTCGAATAGATAAATTTTTAAAACATCAAACGTCGACTCTGAAATAGTCTCTTTTGTTAAGGACCAACCTAAAAGCTATCGTAGCAATAAAAAAAACCATTTCAGAGAGTCGACAAGAAAGATCAAAAATTGCCTAAATGTGTGTATTGCCAACTTTTTCATGATACTTAAGCTATGTGTGATAAATCACCAAACTATCCGGCACATCTTGAGATGGTCATTAAGAAACAACAAAACAAGAGAAGTGCATGCAGGCGTGCAGTCAAATGTTTCTTCTGTTCTAGCTACGGGCATTATTCCAATAAATGCCTAGGCCGACAAAGAATGAAGGCCAACAGTGCAATGTTGATTGATACATCTTCTGATAGTGGGAATGAGACTGAGTGTGAGGTTGAAAATGAATTACCTGTTAATCAACCTGAAAATGTTTGTTGTGTAAACGATATTTTAAGCTTTGACAGTTGTGAACGATGTCACCAATTTCATGCAGACGGAAAATTAGAATGTGGACTTACAGTACCATTCTCCACTGAGAGTGTAAATGCAGCATTAGCCTCCAGAGGCAATTTGGTGTTGCACAATGCATTGGTCAACGAAATACCATGCCAATGTTTGCTTGACAGTGGGAGCACTCTTATCGGTCTTAGGAAATGGTGAATCCAAATGATTATACAGGTGACTCAGTCAAATGCCGAACCTTTTCGGGTAATATCGAAATTTACCCACTGGCAAGAGCCCGTATTAACACTCCTTTTCTTTCTGGTACCTTTACATGTGCTATTTTAGATAACCCTTGTACTGATTTAAATTTGGGATGCTTACCCCAAATGAAGCATTGCACTAACGAAGAAATAGCTGCATGGGAAAAATTAAATGCAGCTAATGCAACAACCAGAGCAGATACTATTAAGCACCAAGACACACTATCCTATGTAATACAATATCCTATGTAATACATAGACATCATGATCAGGACTGTGTGCTAAGAACAGTGAACTACCATGTGTCCATAGACAGCAGAATAAGAACTGTGCTCCAAGAACTAGTGAATCAACGTGTGGACATAGACAGCTCGTTACTTACTATGCTCCATTTGTGTTCCGGTGAATCACCTGTGTTAATCATGGAAGAACAGTGTCAGAACAATGCATAAATAACAGACACGAATATACATGTCTACGACACCAGCGGACTCTACGAGTGGAAGAATACCCATAAGACACAAGTATGACTGTGTAGTTTAATTTAATACACCCAGGACAATTGTGTATCTATGAACTGTGCCAACAAAAGCAATTTCTGAACGTTATGGCAACCACTAACCTGGGGTATTTAAATACCATGTATATATATTTATTTATTGTGATATGTATTATAACATGTTTTTAATATAGTGATAAATTATAGTTAGATTAGTTACTTTAATATAGATTTAGATTAGATTTAGGGAATATAATAGATTTTTTTTCTGTAGTTTAGATAAATCACTAATTTACCCACTTACTTAGGATAATACTAATAGCTAATTAAAGACGAGGATAAAAAGTTAAGATAGGAACAGTACCAGTTAGTACATTTCATTTCACATTATTTCATTCCATCTTGATAAACACTTTAACAACCTCATCATTTAGAATTAAAAGTAGTTTAGACCTTATAGGATAAAAGGATTATACATTTCACCATGTATATTCAAATTAATAATCATATTTTTTTTTCATTTAGACATTAACACATTTTTTTATTTTATTTATTATTTTTATTTTTGATGTAAATAACCCATTATTTATAATTTTGTTACATTTCACATTACTCATTTCAGAAAGGTACATAACTCATCTCACATCATTTTCATTTTCATTTTTACTTAGATGATTTCCCTTAAATTAGGTTAATTTTGTGCAACAAATTAGAATATATTTATAGAATTAGTATTAGTATTTCAGTAGAATGTAGTGTTTAGTATTATCAGGGTACAAACTATCAACCCTATTTCATCCATGTAAATATTTTGTAAATACATGACTAGTGCAGTAAGTTACGCACAGTCATTAAGCTCAAATCTTTTCAAACTGAGCCAAACTTGTACAGTGTCACTTCAAGGTTTTTAAATAATTGGGAGAATAAAAGATGTGTGACAGAAGTGTTAAAATGAGAGAAAATGGAAAATATAGAATGGAGAGTGAAGACAACCAGCGGATTTTTTCTGCCGCTCAACGCGACTTTTATTATTTGTCTGCGTCAAGCGTTTGCTTTCAGTGTTGAAATATGCTGTCTCGAATGTGTTGTATGTAGTTTTGTGTTAGCCATAATTACATGAGAACTTAGGGAAAGTATTTTAAGTCTCATAAGACGGATACGTGGTCACGAATTAGTGTTATACACTTATTTGTGGCCACATTTAACCGGATTATGGCACTTGAAAACTAACTTACATACAAATTATAGACAGACACACATGTTAGAAGGTAAAGTATAGTATTAGGTACATCCAAACACGCAAACAACCAGGAAAACAAACATGTAAAGTGCATACATTTTTTTGAGAACAAAGGAAGATAACTCCGGGCCAGGGGACACAATAGACAACGAAACACTAACTTAACAGTGAAAGATAACTTTACACGCGGAAGCGAGATAGGTAAAGCCTGTCGCACACAGCTTGTACAAGGGTTGTTTAATATTATATGGGGGACATGAAGCAATTCGTGTGTTGATCCTAAGAAAATCAACTTTGTATGGGTAGTGAGTTAATTTGCTATTTGAGGGCAGGTCTTATAAGACAATGGTCCGGTTCAGACAAACCTCTAATAAATATAATATTGCGACTGAGAAGAGGGCTCACGCCAACCAGACAAGTTTGTGGCGATCACCAGTAACCAATTAAAGTAATACTACATTGTGACAGTAGTCAGTAGAGGTCCATTGAGTTACCCAGAACCAAGTTATCAGTAGTCTTTGACAAAAAATTAGATACACTAATTTGTAGAAACCTCTTGCGTCACAACCATGAGTCAAAGTTTGTAACGCAACACAGGAGGGGAGGGTGTGTGTCAAAGACTGAAATAGATAGGAGGAAAGACCACCCTGAATGAGTGGTCTACCTCAAGTAGAGTAGAGGTAACCCAGTGCCCCAACATGAGGGCAGGGTAAGTGTAGGAAGTAGATAGGGAGGGGAACTGTAAACAGTTCTCTCATGAGACACGGAAGTGTCAACCAGAGAGTAAGCACTCTGGTCACGGTATAATCACGCCAACGTGATAGACACGAAGAACTAGAATGGAACTCAAGAGTAGGCTACTACTCTAAGCGTGTTGAATGATGTAGCACGCAAAAGCCGAAGTGCGCCCGAGGTCCTTCCGCGTACTGTGTAAACAGCACACGGAGAATCGTCAGACTGGGGATAGACTTCGTAGGGAACACATCGCTTAGCGTCGATGCGTATTTCTTTAGAGGAGTAGATAGATTTAGCAATAGGGCTAGGGACGACTAGTGATAGGAAATTTTGTGTATTCATGTGTGATGCATTAGAGACAGTTTTGTGCATTTATGTAATGTAAAGAGCCAGTGGCAATAAAATGTGTAATCAATTCCTCTCGTACGACTGACAAATCTTTTTGTGTGGTGCGAGAGAAGTTTATCCCGTAATGCCTGTAGCATCGCTTGATGACAGCCCTTCTCGGTGGCACGAGAAACTAGTTTAACTGCTAACTAGTATATGTGACTGCTGTTGTAGAGTCCAGATTAAAAATGGATATTAACTGTTTACGAGCGTCGACATTGTAATTGATTTTCCCGTTCGCCAATCATGTTCTTTACAAGTATGGCTGCAATGGACACAGAGCAGAGAATGCTTTTCACACTATACCAGCACTTGATCCTCTCAGTAATTGATTATGGATTAGGTCTGCTCACTGTCTCAGAGAGTCAGCTGGTGAAGTTAGAGCGCATACAGAACGAAGCTATGCGGGTCATTCTGGGATGCACTAGAGACACCCCAGTAGTGTGTATGCGTTACATCCTTGGTCTGCCGACTGTTGCTGGTAGGCTCAAGGTAATGCAGGCGAAGGCATACCTCAGAGTAGCTGCAGACACAGACCACCCTCTGCATGAGGAGCTGGACGCAGTTAAGGGTCAGCGACTGATAAGAGGGAAATCATGGATGGCTCAGGCGGAGGATACGATCAGACAGGTGTGCCCCTTGGAGAACATTAGGCGTGGAGAGGAGTGGGTCAGAGTGCCAGCGGAGCAGTCAGACTTGTGCAGAGTTATAATCACATTAAGCCGGGAGGGCAGGGAGTGGCCATCAGGGGCCACGGAAGTGGAAATCCAGCAACTAATTCAGGACAATGCTCACTCGGGTGATGTGATTATCTACACAGATGGTTCGATGTCAAGAGGTGAGAGAAGTGGCTGGGGTTTCATAGCCAAAGCTAATGGTCGATGTTTGGGGCAGGAGAGCCTGGCATATGATACCACAACATCCAGCTTAAGAATGGAGGTGGAGGCAGTCACTGCAGCTGTCCGCTGGATGGAGAATACGACACACACACACACACATCGTGATTGTAACTGACTCAGAAAGCATGCAGACGAGGGTGAGGACGAGCAGGCTTCGTGCGGAGTGGCTTGCTTCGCTTCGGAGGTCACGGGTGACAAGCATCGCCTGGATCTTTTCTTCGGGGCATGCCGGTGTGCTGGGAAATGAACAGGCGGACAGATTGGCTGGCTCTGCAGAACTTGGTGGAATATTGATACATGACAAGGCAGACGTGTTTGCGGCCTTGTGGTAGCACGTGCACATTGATAAGAATATTTCGTTATACTGTTTAACTTTAAACAAAGAAGTAGGGCGATACTGAAACAGTAACAAATGTCTCCTATCTTGGAGATGCAATAACAGATGATGGCAGAAGTGAAACAGAAATCAAAAAGAGAATAGGAATGTCCAAAAGTGCTTTCAGTAGCATGAAATCAGTTTTAATATCCAGAACAGGGGTGGGAAAACTTTATGTGCGTAATACCACATTGACAAATGTAAAGCTATTGGAGGGGGGGGGGGGGGGGGGGCGCATATATATTATGTCCACTTTGTTTACAGTAACCTATCACATAAGTAATTATGAGTTATTTATAGGTTACTAGCTGACCCGGCCCGGCTTCGCCCAGGCCCTGGAGGGGATCTATCTATCTATCAGTCTGTCTGTCTGCTTGTTTGTCTGTTTGTCTGGCTGACCCGGCCCGGCTTTACCCAGTCCCTGGTGGGGAGCATCTCATTTAATTCATATAAGTAGTCATACAAGCTCTCCCGTTCCCGACTATCTGTTTGTCTGTCTATCTGTCTGTCTGTCTGACCGGGCCCGGCTTCACCCAGTCCCTGGCGGGGAGCATCTCCTTTAATTCATATACGTAGTCATATAAGCTCTCCCGTTCCCGACTGTCTGTCTGTCTATATGTCTGTCTGTCTGACCCGGCTTCACCCAGTCCCTGGTGGGGAGCATGTCATTTAATTCATATAAGTAGTCAAATAAGCTTCCGTTCCCGACTATCTGTCTGTCTGTCTATCTATCTGACCCGGCGTGGTTTCGCCCAGCTCCTGGTGCACAGTAACTTAAAAGAATGTCCTTCCACACACCATTCATTATTTTTAATGAAAACTGATTTTAATCACCGACACGACAGTTGATAAGTTCTTTAAGCAGAAAAAGATGGGGTACAATATTATGCATTATGCAATATTTTTATGAAAACTTTGAAAATACTTTAAAGATTATATCATTATTTATTATAACTCATATGCCTGAAAATAACTATAGACAAAGAGTTTAACAATAGTGCAAGTAAGTCCAACAATATGACTATAAAGTATATAGAAATGTTATTAAAAGTTATGCTCCTTGAAATACCTTTTCTAGAGTGAAGTCCCCCTGCTATATAGAAATTATATAATGAAACATGAAAAAGTAAATGTTATTAAATAAGTAGAAGATTTTACACTAAGAAACTATTATAGTCGGTTGCACAGGAATGAAAGGAAGACGTGTAGAAAATTTCATCTCAATCGGATGTAACGTTATCGAACGCATCCAATACATAGCTGACCACAAACACACAAAACCACATATACTCTGTTCTATATATATAGATTAAACAGTATATATAACTATTGCAATTTTATTTTACTTATACATTATATGTGTTATCAAAAAATGTTATCAACAATGTTAAACCAATCATAACGGTACATGAAATTCTGTTCAATTCAACAACATAACTTAAAAACGAAGTAACACATTTTATTTCTAAATGTCCTCGGGGGCTGCATATTATCAGTTGCTGGTCCGCATGCGGGCCGCAAGCTGTAGTTTACCAACTCGTGATCTTGAGAGATTAACAACGCATTAAACATGCAAATTATACATGAGAATTATGTTTCCATGTCCCTTTCGACTATTTTAATTACTGTATCCTCGAAATGTGGTGTTTTTGTGTTTAGAAAAATGTTTTCTTTCATCCATGTGTTTTAAAAAAAAAATAAGGTCTCTCTGTTCCCACAATGACCAGAGCCGCGCCATCAGGTACCCACTTACATGTATGCAATGAGCGCCTCTGCTGGTGGCCCTGGCAAGGTCAAGTGCAGATACTACAATTTGGTATTAGCCAAATGGCCGAGAAGGGATTACATTCATAAATTGATGTAAACAGAAATTATAGGTGTCCTATTCAACCATTAAGTCATTTTTGTCAGAACCCACAAGCTGACTTTTATAGTGCTCTTGTGTGAGTTATTTCTCTTGTAACATTGATATAATGCATTTGTATTTGTACGTCTCCCTTTAATAAATTAAATTTTTGTCCACTGAAATACATTGACAAGATTATTTCGTTAGATTGTTTCACTTGACACACGAAGTGGGGAGATACTGAAACAAGCAACAAGTCTCTCCCATCTTGGACATGTAATAACAGATGATGATAACATCAAGAGATGGACTAACATCAGCCTGACAATGTATAGTCGAGACGTGAGACAGACAGTGTTGGGGATCCATTGCAGCCAACCTTCGTTGTGGAGACGGTACCTGGTTGACGATTAGCGTCAATAACACATACATCAAATACGCATCAGTGATCTTCAACTTCTTCAGAGTCCTTTGTATCTAATCACCGTACAACTTCTCGATGATGCTGGTTAGTTTCTCGGGTATGGCGGGGATGCTGAACTGTTTCTTTGTTGGACGTGTTGTTTCGGACTTTTAGAGGCCCTACAAACATTTTGCTAACACAAATTTACATTCCAATACCATGCCATTGTAAAGACACCACATTAAATGTAATGTCGATGAAAATAGAAAAATGAGTTATTAAATTCTCACGCATATAAAACAAAGCCTTTACTTTTACACAAACTTCAAATATGATTTAAATTATTATTCTAATCTATCTTCTGTACACCTTTCGCTAATTTGTATTAAACTATTCTTATAACAATTTGATCCAAATACTACAATTATTTCAGTTACAAAATACATTTATGTTGCTTTCAGTAATGTCCCTTGAAATAACTGTTACGTTGTCCTGTCCCTTTCATCATCATCATCATCATCATCTTCCACTTCTGCCGTCAAGCGTCGTGGGGAGGAATAATAGTGTCATTCCGTGTGGTTGTACAATGTCTCTGATGTCGTCAATCCATTTTCTTCTTGGGCGTCCTCGTGGTCTCGTCCCTTTAAACTATTTAATTACAAGTTTTCCTTCTAATGTGGTGTAAAATAAAAAAAAATAAAAAAGACTGTTATTTAATTGAGAATATTTGTAATTAGGGCTCGCTGGTCCTTCAGAGGCCAGGGCCGCCCCATAAGTCCCAACGTCCCTGTGTGTTAATTGGATGAGCGCCTCTGCTGGTGGCCCTGGTCAGATGAAGTGCGGAAAGTACACTTTGATCTGATTCGGAAGGCCGAGAACGGACTGTATTCGTAAATCGATGTAAATAGGCATTATAGGTGTCCCATTCAAACATTAACTGATTTTTTTTATTTGGTCAGAACCCACAAGCAAACTTTTCTGGTGCTCTAGTGTGAATTAATTCTCTTGTAACATTCAAATAATTCATCTGTATTTGATTGTCTACCTTTAATAAATTACATTTTCGTCCTCTAAATTACATTGACAAGAATATTTCGTTGGACTGTTTCACTTGACAGAAAGAAGTGGGGAGATACTGAAACAAGTAATAAGTGTCTCCTATCTTGGACACGTAATAACATATGATGGCAGAAGTGAAATAGAAATCAAAAAGAGAATAGGAATGGCCAAACATGTCTTCAACTGTATGAAATCAGTATTAACATCTAGAGAGAATAACAACACATTCAAAATGAGAATTGTCAAATGTTATGTGCTTGCTTGCTTGTGTTCGCTGGCTGTGATCTCCAGCGTGAAGTCCTGTATGTCGGATGAAGACATCCTGTTGTCCAACATCAGTGTGATGTCATACCGGACTGAGGTTTGCGTGAGTATCCTTTGTCCCATGTATGGCTTATTGGTGAGATGTTACGCATATTCAACATTACTGTATGGAGTGGGAGACTGGACATTGAACAAACAACTAGAAATTCGAACAGATGCCCTGGAGATGTGGAAATACAGAAGAATATATCATATTTGATGGAAACAAAGACAATTAAATACAGAGGTTCTAGAAAAACTGGGAATGAAAAGAGAGTCGATGAAAGAAATAAAAAAGAGGCAAGTGAAATATTTCGGCCACGTTAACAGACATAGCACTCTTATAAAAACCATACTAGAGGGCAAGGTTGAGGGCAAGCGAGCAAGAGGTAGACAACGATACAAGTGGGGAACATACATCAAGAGATGGATGAACATCAATCTGACAGAATGTACAGTCAGGGCGAGAGACAGACAGTGTTGGAGATCCATTGTAGCCAACCTTGGTTGTGGAGACGGCACCTGATTGATGTTTACCGTTAATAACACATACATCAAAATGCGTATCAATTATCTTCAACTTCTTCGGATTCGGTTACATTTATTCAACGTAAAGCTTCTCGAAGACGCTGATTAGGTTCTCGGGTATGGTGGAGATGTTGAACTGTTTCTTCGTTGGAAGTGTTGGTTTGACCTTTTACAGGCCGGACAACAATTTACTAATTTCACCTTCCATGCCATCGAAACGACCGACTATTTAATGTATTGTCGAGGAGAAATAGAAAAATTAGTTATTAAATTACTATGCATGTAAAGTTTAGCCATAACATTTGCACAAACTTTGAAGACGACTTCATTTATTATCGCAATATTTATATTGTTTGTAATAGTTGCTAATATCTATACACAATTTTAATTAAAAACTTAATACAAAGACTACAATTATTTAAATCATCAAAAAAAAAAAAAAAAAACGCAATTATCCTGATTTTAGTAATGTCCCTTGAATTAACTGGTACGTTGTCATGTCGCTTTAGACTATTTCAATTTCATGTTTTCCTTTTAATGTGATTTAAACCAAAAAAAAGTGAAGAGATACTATCATCATCATCATCATCATCATTATCATCATCATCATCATCATCATCATCATCATCATCATCATCATCATCATCTTCCACTTCTGCCGTCAATCGTTGTGGGGAGGAATACTTTGCGTTCCAGCGCCCGGTGGGCGGCACTGGATAGTGTCATTCCGTGTGGTTGTACAATGTCTCTGATGTCGTCAATTCATTTTCTTCTTGGACGTCCTCGTGGTCTCGTCGCAGATGATCTTTGATGTAAGGCCAGTGATGGTAGTTGATGGTGTTGCATTCTAACAACATGGCCAAACCACTTGATCTTCAGTCTTTCAATAAATGTGGCACAAGGTGTTGATCCCACAGTCTGTCTGATAATAGCATTCCTTACTCGGTCTCGGATTGTTAAGTTGGCAGCTCTCCTCAGGCATCTCATTTCGCAGGTGTTGATTTTGCGAAGGTGTAATTTGGATAAAGTCCAGGTTTGAGATTGGTATCATAGGGTTGGTGTGAATATGCTGTTTATTATCTGTCGTTTTGCGAACATGTCGTTTTTGGGTATGTGTCATAAGACCACGATATTCCTTATAGATGATGAAAAAGCTGAAACAGGCTATATTCGAACTTACAAATTGTTTGCAACTAAAGGCCAATTCCCGTCACATCAAAAGGGCCGCTGGTCTATCATGATTCCGCGGAGACACGGGAAAAAAGAGTTTCCCCGTTGCCTTAAAGCAGACTCAAGATAAAAGGAGAAAACGCCGCCAACCTAGGCTCAAGAGTTGACTAGCTCGGTGCTCGTAGTGAAAATAATCCCGCATGTTTAATATCAGAATTGAGAATAAAACATGTGTCCTTCATGGAAATTTGGAGATTCAATTCGGACTGTGAGCTAGGAAATAATAGGGTATCTACACTTAGCATTTAAATGTTAATAATGTAGAATAGTAAAATGATAGTGAAGTCTTGAACTTTAACGTAGTGGTTGCTTTATAGTCAAGTATATAAACAGTGACGGCGACAATAGACAGTCGCAGTGTTAAACTAACTAGTGTGAGATGTATAATAGTTCTGCTGGTGTGGATAGTGTAGCAGGGTGATATTTGGAGAGATTAGAAATTGGTTGGGAGGTGGGGAAAGTGTCCAATGGTAGGATCTTTCAGTGGGTTGCCCACTGGGGTTCTGCACTCCGTTATTGATCTTTCCTTGTATTAACCTGATTCATAATTAAGGGATGAGCCACTCTGATCCTTGACAAAGGTTAGTTCACTGATAACTCTCTGAGCAAGGCAGTCGGCCTACATTCAGCTAGTAGGGATTAGTATCAGGCGGCCTTCACCGGATGTGGTTTCTTTTTCTAACAGGTTCCCCTACGTCTATGAGAAAGCTCTACACTGAGTTTGATGGCGGTCAACTTGCCTTAAGAAGAACATCCAACTAACATTCACCTTATTTTATAAGAGGAATAAATACCAAGAAGAAATTAAAATCAGCACTGTTTATGCTAGGCCTAGGATCCAGAGGGTTCACACAAAACTGGCTCAGTGGAGTAAGACATTAAACGATTCATTTACAAGAGGGATTTACCCAGGGTGGGTGATACTCTTTTCTTCACCACATATCACTGAACAATAGAGTCTAGAGAAAGACATTTTGACATGAAGTTCTCATGGAATGAGTTAGTCTAGAGAAGAATCTTGAACATGAAGTTCTCGTGGAATAATTTAGTGCAGTGAAGAAGTACTTTACAGTTTGTGTGTGACAATCTATGAACATGGATTAGAACAAATGTGAGACCGGTGACATTGAAACCTAGTTTCTCTGTACAGTGATCCATACTTATTTGAGTTATAGGGACCTTGGTCATTATAGTGAGTGCCAGATCCAGGATTGGAGTTATACAATAACCATTCTTGGTGGATCATGCATCTAGTCGACCCAGTGGATCTCGGAGAAAGTCAACGTCTGGAAGAAGAGACGCATCACCGGGTGAGATGTACACGTACTAAGCTATCATGCTGTGGCGTACCCTTGCTGTGATGATAATCTGACTTGGCTCCTGATATGCTGCTCTGAATCTACAGACACATGAGAATTCGACATACATTCTACACATTACACACACACACACTTCTCACACACATACTCTTTGCTTAATAAATTATGTTGTATTTATTTGTAAAGCTAGAGTTGTGGAGTATGTTGTGTTGGGGAGGAATGAGAGGGGGCATGATCCAGGGGTGAGCAAGAGTGAGAAGAAGGTGTCCTTGGGCTGAGGGAGTGTTGTGGACGGAGTCTGGTGGATATCTACAGAATAGTGATATTGAAACTGGGAAACAAATGTGGGTATCGATTCCCCTCACTCCAGGGACGACACTATAGAAGTAATATCTCTCAAGACACTAAAGCAAGAAGGGATAACTCACGACATTATGTTTGGATGTTTCAGTAAGGGTGATAGTTGATATGTAAGTGCACTAGCTTTTTGTCATCTGATTTCAATTTCTCTGTCCAATCTGCCATCTTCTGTGATCATACTTCCAAGATATTTAAATTCTTTAACCTGTTTCAGAGTTGTGTTATTTATTTGTATACTTAGTGAGCCTGGCGATCTGCTAACTTGCATTACTTCGGTTTTGGCTGTGTTTATGCTCATATTGTATCTGCTGCAGGTTGAACTCAGATTAGTAATATGATTTTGTAGTCTGCCCTCATCGCTGTAAAACAGGCACTGATCGTCTGCAAATAGAAGTTCATTTATTCCCTGTGAGTCAGATGTTTCATCTCGAGTAAAGAGTTCTAAATTTTCTGAATCTGTTCTGTCGAGACTTGCTTCTTTGGAAATTCTGTCCATGTAGATATTGAATAGCAGGGGAGAGAGCACACATCCGTGCCTCACTCCTGTATTAACTGTGAACATATCTGAATTACCTTCTTGTGTTCTTACTGCACTTCGGCTCGAGTGGTACATGGCTATGATGTTTTCTAGCAGTTGCCCTTGTATCCTTTAGTCTTCAAGGATGGTTCATAATTTGTATCTGTCTACTCTATCGAAAGCCTTTTCCTGATCTACAAACACAATATTCTGCTGGTCACTATATTCGATAGTTTTTTTTCACATATTTGTCTAAGTGTAAATAATGGATCAGTGCAACTTTTACCTTTCCGAAAACCGAATTGTGCTTTGCTTAACTGTTTTTCAACTATTGGTCTAGCTCTTTGTTCCAATAGTTTTGCATAAATTTTCCCTATATGGTTCAGCAGTGATATACCTCTGCATGTTTCGCACTCTCTCATATTGCCTTTCTTTTTCCATATTGGTACTATTATTGCCTGTTGTCAATCATCTGGGACTTTTCTTTCTTCCCATGCTATATTAAAAAAGTCTTGTTAGCCATTTAACTCCTGTTTCCCCACAGGCCTGAATAGCTTCTGTGGTTATTCCATCTGGACCAGGCGATTTGTTTTTAGGACTTTTCTGTATAACTGCTTTGACTTCTGCAGGTATGAAATTTGGTTCTTGCTGTCCCTGGAATATAGGCACAACAGTGAGGTTTTCTGTGTTATGTGTGGGGTTAAGTAGTTCTTGAAAGTATTCTACCCACCTTGCTAGTCTTTGTTGTGGATTAAATATTGGTATATCCCTTTTGCTGTTTATGTTGGTGGATGGGTTGAAGCATGCATCTCTGTTTCTCATTAGAGATACTATAGCAAGTAATAAGTGTCTCCTATCTTCGACATGTAATAACGTATGATGGCAAAAGTGAAACAGAAATTTAAAAAAAAAGAGAATAGGAATGACCAAAAATACTTTCAGCAGCAAGAAATCAGTATTGATATCTAGAGAGCACAACAACGCATTAAAACTGAGAATTGTCAGATGTTATATATATTCAACACTACTGTATGGCACGGAAGCCTGGACATTGAACAAGCAATTAGAAAGTCGCACAGATGCCCTGGAGATGTGGATATACAGAAGAATATGTCGCATTTCATGGAAACAGAAATAATCAAATACAGATGTTCCAGAAAAAACTGGGAATGAAAAGAGAGTTGATGGAAGAAATTAAAAAGAGGCAAGTGAAATATTTCAGCCACGTTAAAAGACATAACACTCTTACAAACCCCATACTGAACGGCAAGGTTGAGTGCAAACGAGCAATAGGTAGACAACGATACAAGTGGGAAGATAACATCAAGAGATGGACGAATGTCAATCTGACAGAATGTACAGTCAGGGCGAGAGACAGACAGTGTTGGAGATTCATTGCAGCCAACCTTAGTTGTGGAGGCGCCACCAGGTTGAAGAATAGCGACAATAACACATTCATCAAATACGCATCAGTGATCTTCAACTTTTTCGGAGTCGATCGCATCTACTCAACGTACAACTTCACGATTACACTGGTTAGTTTCTCGGGCACGATGGAGATGATGAACTATTTCTTTGTTGGACGTGTTGTTTTGGCCTTTCACAGGCCGGACACAAATTTTACTATAGTCTGTCCGGAAATTTATGCCGTCATTCAAGATCAATTATTTTGAAAACTATCTGTTGCATCGTTATGAAATTTTTCCAGCCGTCTTATATTTACCCCCACCCAAGGAATATGTCTTTGATAGGTCCCAAAACAACTTAAATCATTCCTTTGATGTTTTGCTTAACAACTAGTGATTTCTTGTTAAAAATGTTATGTTTACGGTAATGAGGACCTGCAAATTCAGATGACAAACAAAGGCGTATCTGGATTCGTATGGGAGTGGGTGCAATCAAAGAAGTAGCTTACAGTCGACAGAATCGGCTGCATTGCACAGGGTTTTTATCCCATATGGCTCAGTTTCTTTCCGCAGCGCGGAAAGCGTCGCACAAAGCACGAACTCCGTAGCTCCAGCGACGACCCTCGGCAGTCTCCGAATAAAATGAATGATGCGGCCCGGACAGACAGACAGAAAGGTAGGTAGGTAGGCAGAAAGATAGGTGGGTGGATGGATGGCTGGCTGGCTGGCTGGCTGAGTGGGTGGATCGGTCGGTCGGTCGGTGGGTGGGTGGGTGGGTCGGCAGGCAGGCAGGCAGGCAGACAGACAGATAGATTAGATAGATAGATAGATAGATAGATGGATAGATAGATAGATAGATAGATAGATAGATAGATAGATAGATAGATAGATAGATAGATAGATAGATAGATAGATAGATAGATAGATAGATAGATAGATAGATCGATATCGGTAGGTCGGTCGGTTAGTGGGTGGGTGGGCAGGCAGGCAGACAGACAGACAGACAGATAGATTAGATAGATAGGACAGACAGATAGATTAGATAGATTGATATCGGTAGGTCGGTCGGTCTGTCGGTGGGTGGGTGGTCGAGCCGGCAGGCAGGCAGATAGATAGATAAATAGATAGATAGATAGATAGATAGATAGATAGATATATAGATAGATAGATAGATAGATATCGGTAGGTCGGTCGGTTAATGGGTGGGTGGGCCGGCAGGCAGGCAGACAGACAGACAGATAGATTAGATAGATAGGACAGACAGATAGATTAGATAGATAGGACAGACAGATAGATTAGATTAGATTAGATTAGATAGATAGATAGATAGATAGATAGATAGATAGATAGATAGATAGATAGATAGATAGATAGATAGATAGATAGATAGATATCGGTAGGTCGGTCGGTCGGTCGGTTGGTGGGTGGGTGGGCCGGCAGGCAGGCAGTCAGGCAGACAGACAGACAGATAGATTAGATAGATAGATAAATAGATAGATAGATAGATAGATAGATAGATAGATAGATAGATAGATAGATAGATGGATAGATAGATAGATAGATATCTGTCGGTCGGTCGGTCGGTATGTGGGTGGGTGGGCCGGCAGGCAGGCAGAGAGACAGACAGACATACAGACAGACATACATACAGACAGACAGACAGACAGACAGATAGATATATAGATAGATTGATTGATAGATAGATAGATAGATAGATAGATAGATAGATAGATAGATAGATAGATAGATATCTGTCGGTCGGTCGGTCGGTCGGTATGTGGGTGGGTGCGCCGGCAGGCAGGCAGACAGACAGACATATAGATTAGATAGATTAGATAGATAGATAGATAGATAGATAGATAGATAGATAGATAGATAGATAGATAGACAGATAGACAGATAGATAGATAGATAGATAGATAGATAGATATCTGTCGGTCGGTCGGTCGGTATGTGGGTGGGTGGGCCGGCAGGCAGGCAGGCAGACAGACAGACAGATAGATTAGATAGATTAGATAGATTAGATAGATAGATAGATAGATAGATAGATAGATAGATAGATAGATAGATAGAGAGATAGATAGATAGATATCGGTACGTCGGTCGGTTGGTCGGTGGGTGGGTGGGCCGGCAGGCAGGCAGGCAGACAGGCAGACAGGCAGACAGACAGACAGACAGATAGATAGATAGATATATTAGATAGATAGATAGATAGATAGATAGATAGATAGATAGATAGATAGATAGATAGATAGATAGATATCTGTCGGTCGGTCGGTCGTTCGGTATGTGGGTGGGTGCGCCGGCAGGCAGGCAGACAGACAGACATATAGATTAGATAGATTAGATAGATAGATAGATAGATAGATAGATAGATAGATAGATAGATAGATAGATATCGGTAGGTCGGTGGGTCGGTGGGTAGGTGGATGGGTCAGCCGACCGGCAGACATTCAGACAGACAGACATTCAGACAGACATTCAGACAGACAGACAGACAGACAGACAGACAGACAGACAGACAGACAGACAGACAGACAGACAGACAGACAGACAGACAGACAGACAGACAGACAGACAGACAGACAGACAGACAGACAGACAGACAGACAGACAGACAG
This sequence comes from Cepaea hortensis, assembly GCA_963921405.1. NCBI lineage: Eukaryota > Metazoa > Mollusca > Gastropoda > Stylommatophora > Helicidae > Cepaea > Cepaea hortensis. The sequence continues at coordinate 32,120 of CAWUFQ010000354.1, read as the reverse complement.
ACAGACAGACAGACAGACAGACAGACAGACAGACAGACAGACAGACAGACAGACAGACAGACAGACAGACAGACAGACAGACAGACAGACAGACAGACAGACAGATTGATTGATTGATTGATTGATTGATTTCCACCAGAAACCGGGCCTTGTCAGCTAGTTTATTTATATAATCACGTTTCATGAAAGAACCCACATTTGGAGACGCCTCTGAATCTTCGCGCTGTTTGTTTGAAAACGAAAGTCACGTGAAAATTTTGAATAATTTGGGTCGAATCTTGGGGAAGCTGTAAAACTGTTAAAATCATGGTCGTAATCTTTAAGTCATAATTAATATACCGTATATAAGCTAACTTTAAAATCTGCTGTAAAATCTCCAGAACAAAAATTGTTTTGTTGGGTGGACATAATGATAACGTTATATACTAAATCTCATCATTTTATCTCAGCCCGTTACTGAGATATTGAATTTTATATTGAGGCAACCAAAAAAAAACACACTTTTTTTTTTTATAGTACATCAGCACGTTACAAACAATGTCATCAAAAAGACAAAACATTTAATTTAATATCGAGGAGAAACAGGAAAATGAGTTATTAAATTCTCACGCATGTAAAACAAAGCCATTAATTTTACACAAACGGTAAAGATAAATTAAATTATTATCTTATCTGTAATATTGCGTAGGGCTGTCGATAGTTTCTATACAATATTATAAACAATTAATATAAATTATTTAATTATTTAAATCACAAAGATACATTTATGCTGCCTGCTCTTAGTAATGTCCCTTGAAATAACTGTTATGCTGTCATGTCCCTTTCGACTATTTTAATTACATGTTCTCCTATTAATGGGTTTTTAAAAATTTTTTATTTCGTGTGTGTGTATATGTGTGTGTGTGTGTCTGTCTGTCTGTCTGTCTGTGGGTGGGTGTGTGTGTGCCAGTGTGTGTGTGTGTGAATGAGAGTGTGTGGGGTGAAAAAAACAATATTTCTGAATCGATAATTGTTTGTCTTAATAAGGGCTCGCTGATCCGCAAAGGTTCAGAGCAGCCCCACCTTGTCCCCACGTCCCTGTGTATATTTCGAATGACTGCCTCTGCTGGTGGCCCTGACAAGATCAGATGCATATACTACAATTTGCTCTTAGTCCAAAGGCCCAGAAGGAATTTGCATTCATAAACTGATGTAAATAGAAATGTTAGGTGTCCCATTCAAACATTAAGTGATTTTTGTCAGAACCCACAAGCAAACGCTTTTGTTTTCATACTAGTGCTCTAGTGTGAGTTATTTCTCTTGAAACATTGAGATAATACATCTGTATTTGATTGTCTCCCTTTAATAAATTACGTTTTCGTCCACTAAAGTACATTGACTAGAATATTTCGTTAGACTGTTTCACTTGACACACGAAGTGGGGAGATACTGAAACAAGTAACATGTTTCTCCCATCTTGGACATGCAATAATAGATGATGGCAGAAGTGAAACAGAAATAATAAAGAGAACAGGAATGGCCAAAAATACTTTCAACAGCATGAAATCAGTTTTAATATCTAGAGAGGTCATCAACGCATTAAACATGAGAATTGTCAGATATTACGTATATTCAACACTATTGTATGGCGCGGAAGCCTGGACATTGAACAAGCAACTAGAAAGTCGAATTTAGGCCCTGGAGATGTGGATATACAGAAGAATATGTCGCTGTCACCAACCGATGGGTCAGGCATTACGGGATAAACTTCTCTCGCACCACACAAAAAGATTGTAAGTCGTACGAGATGCATGGATTACACATTTTATTGTCGCTGGCTCTTTACACTATATCAATACACAAAACGGTCGCTAATAAATCACACACTAAGATACAGAATGTCCTATCACTAGTCGTTTTCCTAACCCTACTTCTACTCTATCTGTTTGGCTACAGAAACACGCATCGACGCTAAGCGATGCGCTCAATATGAAGTCAGTCCCCCGTCTGACAATATTCCTCGCGTGGCTACACACCACGCGAAAGGACCTTGTATGTCCTTCGGCTTGTGCGTGCTGCCTCAGTCAGCACGCTTAGAGTAGCCGTCTCTTCTTGAGTGGTATTCCACTCCTCTATGTCTATTCACGTAGGCGTGATTGCGCCGTGACCAGAGTGCTAACTCTATGGTTGACACCTTCGTGTCACATGAGAGAACTATTTAATAGTTCCCCTTCCTATCACCTACCCTACCCTCATGTAGGGGCACTGAGTTACCTCTAATCTACTTGAGGTAGACCACTCATTCAGGGTGGTCTTCACTACTGCCTACCTAAGTCTTTGACACACACCCTCCCCTCCTGTGTTGCGTTACAAACTTTGACTCATGGTTGTGACGCAAGAGGTTTCTAAAAAATTAGTGTATCTAATTTTTGTCAAAGACTACTGATAACCTGGTTCTGGGTAAACCAATAGACTTCTACTGACTATTGTCACAATGTAGTATCACTTTACTTGGCTACTAGTGATCGCCACACACTTGTTTGGTTGGCGTGAGCCCTCTTCTCAATCGCAATATTATATTAATTAGAGGTTTGTCTGAACCGGACCATTGTCTTATAGACCTGCCCTCAAATAGTAAATTAACTTACTACCCATACTAAGTTGACTTTCTTAGGGTCAACCCATGAATTGCTTCATGTCCCCCATATAATATTAAACAACCCTTACACAAGCTGTGTGCGACAGGCTTTACCTATCTCGCTTCCGCGTGTAAAGTTATCTTTCACTGTTAAGTTAGTGTTTCGTTGTCTATTGTGTCCCCTGACACGGAGTTATCTCCCTTTGTTCTGAAAAATGTATGTACTTTATATGTTTGTTTTTCTGGTTGTTTGCGTGTTTGGATCTAACCTATAGTATAATTTAACGCCTAACATGTGTGTCTGTCTAAACTATGTGCGTAAGTCAGTTTTCATTGCCATAATTTGGTTAAATGTGGCCACAAACAAGTGTATAACTCTAATTCGTGACTACGTTTCCGTCTTATGAGACTTACAATAGTTTATCTAAGATCTACACTAAACTACACATAACACACTCAAGACAGCACATTTTCAACATTGAAAGCAAACGCTTGACGCAGACAAAAAATAAAAAGTCGCGTTGAGCGGCAGGAAAAATCCGCTGGCTGTCCTCACTCTCCCTTGTATATTTTCCATTTACTCTCACTTTCACACTTCTGTCACACATCTTTTATCCTCACATTTATTTAAAAGCCTTGAAGTGACACTGTACAAGCTTGGCTCAGTTTAAAAAAAAGTTGAGCTTAATGACTGTGCGTAACTTGCTGCACGAGTCATGTATTTACACAATATTTACATGTAAGAAAAAGGGTTGATGGTTTGTACCCTAATTTTATTAAATGGTATGTTCTATTGAAATCCTAATACTACTTAGTGCTACTAATTTTATAAACATATATTAAATTTGTTACACCGCTTTACTCTAATCTAAGGGGGGTAATCTAACTATCTAAAAATGAAGATGATGTGAGATGAGTTATATACCTTTCTGAAATGGGTGATATGAAATAAAATTATAAATAGTGTTTTAATGTTTAAATGAAAACATATATGATTGATATTTATAATCTAAATGATATAAATGATGTATGCTTACCTGTATAATCCTATAAGGTATAAACTACTTTTAATCCTAAATGATGATGTTGTTGAAGTGTTCATTAAGATGTTCATTAAGATGGAATGAAATAAAGTGAAATACAATGAACTAAATGGTGCTGTTTTTATCCTACACTAAATGGTACTGTTTCTATCTAAACAATTTATCCTAGTCTTTAATTAGCTGTTATTAAGTTTAAAGTACTCTACTAATCTATTTTTAAGCTAAGTAAGTGAGTAAATTAATGATTTATTTAAACTACCACAAAATAAAGAAATCTATTATATTCCCTAACTCTAATCTAAATCTATATTAAAGTAACTAATCTAGCTATACTTTATCACTATATTAAAACAGTTATATTACATATCACATTAAATCAATATATATACATAGTATTCAAATACCCCAGGTTAGTGGTTGCCCTCACGTTTAAAAATTCCTCTTGTTGGCATAGTTTATATATCCACACTTATCCTGGGTATACTAAATACACTACACCGTCATACATGTGTCTTATGGGTATTATCACACTCGTAGATTCCGCTGGTGTCGTAGACAAGTATATTCGTGTCTGTTATTTATGTATTGTTCTGACACTATTCTTCTCTGACTAATATAGCTGATTCACCGGAACAGAAATGGAGCATAGTAACTAATGAGCTGTTTATGTACACACGGTGAATAACTTGTTCTTGGAGCACATTTCTCATTCTGTTGTCTACGGACACATGGTAGTTCACTGTTCTTAGTACACTGTCCTGAACATGATGTCTATGTATTTACATAGGATAATTTACACAGGATAACCTGCGTGTACTAACTAAGCATTCCTTAAACTACCTATTCATGTGGAATTTCAGGTATTTCTACCTCAGATGGTCGACTAAGGGTATCAGCCAGAATGTTGTCCTTACCCTTAATATGCTCTATACTAAAAGTATAATTCTGCAATATTAATGACCACCTGTAAATGCGGTCGTTACGATGCACCCCACTTTGTATGACCGTGATCGGGGAGTTGTCGGTCTGGACCACAAAGTGAACACCCGCTAGAAATCGATGTAACTTTCTCACCGAATAGATAACGCTTAGGGCTTCCAACTCTGATATGGAATATCTGGACTCAGCAGGTGTAATCTTGCGGCTCACGTAGCAAATTGGATGGAAGATGCCATCATAAAACTGGCCTAGTACTGCAGCGATGGAGATCCTACTGGTATCTGTCCTAAGATAATAAACGAGCCTAGGATTAGGCAAACGGAGGATTGGTACATTGCTAAATAGAAGTTTCAATTTTGACAATGCAGAAATTAATAATGCATCTTTAACATTTAATTTTACTGATGCCTTTAACACATTCCAAAATACACTGGTAATTTCAGCTAAGTTCGGTATGAACTTACTGTAATAATTTACTAAACCCAAAAGGCTCCTGACCTGCTTCTTTGTTGTAGGCATGGTCAGGTTCATAATTTTTGTAATAATTCTATTGTCAGTTTTTAACTGTCCTTGTGAAATGACATGACCCAAAAAATCAATTTCTTTTAGGCCCAATTCAACTTTGCTCGGTTTGACCGTGAGACCGACGAGTGGCAACCTATCGAAGACATGTCTGAGTTTCAGTAAGTGTGTTGTCCAGTCGTCTGTATGGACACAAATATCATCTATATAGGTCACTGTATTCGTCACTCCATGTAGTAGATCTCCAGTTAAGCGTACGAAAGTGGCAGGAGCGTTACGAAGTTCGAAAGGAAGAAACTGCCACTCGTACAGACCTAAAGGTGTTGAGAAAGCAGTAAGATGGATGGATTCAGTCTGCATAGGGACCTGCCAATATCCCTTAGTAAGATCTAATTTAGAGAAAATTTTGGAGGTGGACATATCTAGAATAAGATCTTCGCAGGAAGGAATTGGTTCTGCGTCGATCTTAGTGACATTGTTGAGTTTCCTATAGTCCACACAAAGACGAATTGTGGAGTATTTTTTCTTGACTAGGACGATTGGAAAGGAGTACTCAGATGTAGATTTCTGAATGATCCCACTAGCTTCTAAATTAAGAATTTCCTTATTTAGATTTTCCCTATAGCTTAGTGGGATAGAGTACGGCCTGCATTTGATAGGCTTAGAGTCCGAAAGAAGGATGGAGTGCTCGATCCTGTCCGTCCTACCTGGAATGTCGGAAAATATGTCCTTGTATTCCGTCACTAACTCTATTGTTTGTCGTCGTTGCTCGTCTGTTAGTCCCGTTTCTAACCTTAAGCACTCTAATGTAGGAGTCTTGTCCACAATTGGAACGGGTAGTTCCATCCCGTCGTCGTCTACCTGATTCAGTACGGTTGTGGTGCTAAGTGCGTTTTCTGTAAACTAGCTAGATGTGTGCATCTCGTCGGCTTTGCCAGTCACGCTAACTAGTGTAGTTGTGTTATGTATGTCTGTCGTCTGATCAGTAGGTGTGGGTGCATTGTGTTCTTCTGTCTCTAATTCTGTCTCTTGTCGTGAAAAGTAGGGTTTCAACATGTTGATATGGAATATCTTTAAGTGTCCGTTTATCGATATTTCATAGTCGACATCTGAAACTTTACGTACCACCTTGAATGGCCCTTGACATGAGGTCAATAATAAATTTCGTTTGTCTGGAAGTAAAAGCAGTATGTCTTGATCTGGTTCAAGATTAATAGTTCTCGCACCTTTATTTGCGTATTGGCGGTAGATTTGACCCTTCCTCTCCAAAGCTGCCTTGGCTATGATACACGATTTCATGATCTTATCTCGTGTTTCTGTCACCATTTCATAAGGTGTTTTAGGGGTTGGAATTTCAATTGAATTAGTTAATACCTGATGATAAATTGTAAGGGGTCCACGTGGGTTAGCCCCATATACTAATTCAAACGGCGAGAACCCCGTGATTGAATGGGGAATCTCCCGATAGGCGAACAGCACTGTTGGTAACAGTGTATCCCAATCAGCTGGGTTTTCTGCTGTCACCTTAGCCAGCATATGCTTTAGGTCTCCGTTAATTTTTTCTACTATTCCATTGCTGGCTGGATGATAAGCTGTTGTAAAATGTTGTTTAATCCCTAACATTTTCGTATGGGCTTGCGTTGCAGCCGATATGAATTGGGTTCCACGATCGGATAAGATTGTACGTGGGAATCCGAATCGTGAGAACAAGTGTAGAAATACATTGGCAACGTCTTTGGAGGTGATGTATTTCAAAGCTACTGCCCCAACCCACCTTGAACATAGGTCCACCATCGTTAAGATGAAGCGATTTCCTTTGCTGGACACCTGGTTCAGGGGTCCAACAATATCTACCGCCACACTCTCAAATGGCCTAGAGGCCAGTGTTGAAGGTTGCACTTCAGCTGTAGGATGTTTACCCTTACGTACTAGTTGTTGACAGACATTACATGAACGACAAAATAGTTTTATATAATTACAAAAACCTGGCCAATAGAAATGAGCCTGAATTCTGGCCCTGGTTTTGTCGTATGCAAGGTGACCAGCAAACGGTGACTCGTGTGCAATCTTTAGCACAGTTTGGCGGTGTTGTACAGGTAACACCGCCTGCTGAATCTCATGGTTACCCCTTGTATAATAACGAGTAAGAATACCATTATTAAGTCTAAAAAACCATGATGCGTTCTTTGTTACTTTTGCTTTTTCTTTCAACAATTTCAGATATGGAGACACACTCGGATCAGCTTTTTGCTGGTCTATGAACTTTTGTCTGGTGGTATCATCCGTGCTAGTTGGAGATAGCAGCAGCAATCTTTCATCCTGCAATGTGTCTTGGTGTTTAATAGTATCTGCTCTGGTTGTTGCATTAGCTGCATTTAAATTCTCCCATGCAGCTATTTCTTCGTTCGTGTAATGTTTCAATTGGGGTAAGCATCCCAAAATCAAATCAGTACAAGGGTTATCTAAAATCGCACATGTAAAGGTACCAGAAAGGAAAGGAGTGTTAATACAGGCTTTAGCCAAAGGGTAAATTTCAATGTTACCCGAAAAGGTTCGGCACTTAACTGAGTCGCCTGTATAATCATTTGGGTTGACCAGTTCCTTTCTAAGACCTATAAGAGTGCTCCCACTGTCCAGCAAACATTGGCATGGTATTTTGTTGACCAATGCATTGTGGAACACCAAATTGCCTCTGGAGGCTAAGGCTGCATTTACACTCTCAGTGGAGAATGGTACTGTATGCCCACATTCTAATTTTCCGTCTGCATGAAATTGGTGACATCGTTCACAACTGTCAAAGCTTAGTATATCGTTTACACAACACACATCTTCAGCTTGGTTAAATGGTAACTCATTCTCGACTTCACACTCAGTCTCACTACCGCTATCAGAAGATGTATCAATTAACACTGCACTGTTGGCCTTCATACGTTGGCGTCCCAGGCACTTATTTGAATAATGCCAGTAGCTGGAACAGAAGAAGAATTTGACTGCACGCCTGTATGCAGATCTCTTGTTTTGTTGCTTCTTAATGACCGTCTCAAGATGTGCAGGATAGTTTGGTGATTTATCACACATAGAATACGTGTCATGAAGCAGTTGGCAATACACACATTTAGGTAATTTTTTGTCTTGTTTGTCGACTCTCTGAAATGGTTTTTTATTGCTACGATAGCTTTTAGGTTGGTCTTTAACAAAAGAGACTATTTCAGAGTCGATATTAGATGTTTTAAAAATATCCCTATTCGTCGAAAAATATGCCGAGCCTTTCTTTTCAAATTGTTCTATGGTCTCGATGTCTGACTGCTGAAGAAATTTAGCGAAAGGAGATGGTATTGTGGATATGACTTTATCCATGGCTATTAAGTTTTTAAGTTTCTCATAGTCTTTTCCTATGTTCGCTGCATTGAGCCATCTATTTAGTACACTTTGGACATTTGAGATATAATCGATGAAAGTCTCACTTGGTTTAGGTTGTAAATTTGAAAACTGTACTTGATACCCAGAGGCATCAAGTAAGAAATGTTGCATTATCCTATCATGGATGTACTGATAGTTAGATCTAAGATCAGTTGGTATTGATTCAATTACTTTAAGGGGCTCCCCACTTAGGTTCTTCATGTAAATCATAGCCCACATATCGATAGGTACTTGGTGGTATTTAAACTGGTACTCGACATTTTCTGTCCAGGCTGATATGGAGTCTTCTTTACAGAAAGGTTTGATAATATTTTTATACTTATTGAATTTATTTTCTTCTTGTTGATTCTTAAGTTTTGTAGCGGAGATCTCTAAGTGTGAATCTACATCCATACCTTTCATCTTTAACTGTGTCTCTGATTCAACTTGTATTTGTTTTTCCTTAACTCTTGCCATTTCATCTATCTCTTTTTGCTTTAGTTCTAATTCCTTCTGTTTCAATTCCTTCTCTTGATCTAACTGTTTTTGCTTTATTTCCTTATCATGTTCTAACGGTTTCTGTTTTAATTCTAATTCTTTTTGTTTATTCTCCTTATCATGTTCTAACTGCTTCTGTTTAATTTCTTTATCTTGTTCTATTTGTTTTTGCTTAATCTCCTTATCTTGTTCTAATTGTTTGAGTTTAGTTTCTTCAACTAATTGTGTTTCTTTGTGTTTTAGTTCTAATTCCTTTTGTTTTGTTATCTCAGCTAGTTCTGCAATCTCCTTTTGATGTTGTCTTTCTCGTGCACGTTCATCTCTCTCAGCATCTTTTGCTTCCTTAAATTTTCGATCAGCATATTGCTCTAATTCCTTTCCTGTATATTGTAATGCCTTGGCTGCTTCTATAAAATCAGCTAAAGTTGACATGTTGTTGGATAACTAGCTAGAGCTGACAGGCACTCAATTAATTATTCACTTATTTATATTATATATGTTAGGTTTTTAACTCCCTGTGTACAACACAATATACTCTTAGATTATGCCTCGATAAATGGATCACAACTAAAAAAAATATACTAATACATCACCCGCTGAAAAAAGAGATGCATTATTAATCATATTGCATTCAAAATACTTTGGGCATACTCATCTTAACAATCCAGATCAATCAGGTACAATCGTTTGGCACCTCAGGTCCAATCGTTTGGAACTACGACATACAACTTGTGTTACACTACTCAACAGCTGTTGTTCTCCCTGGTTTACAAGAGCATCAACAATTAACACATTGCAAACGATATATTACTTTAGACAATTTTGTACAATCACATGCCCCCTGACAAAACAATGTAGATTAATTAATATTAAATGTCAGTGTCCTGTCTTCGTTCTAACGTCAGTTGCCTTTCTTACCTAATCTTGTTTAATCTATGGAAGTGTTGTGCAGACCGAGTTTTATTTGCCTAGCAAAAGTAGTGCCATCGTGACAATAACAAATAGAAAAGCTAAAGAAATAATTAAATAAATGCTCCAAAATAAATATAAACGTAATAATATTGTTGAAATAAATAAATATATTTAATCTGTAACTTATATAAACCAATACTATATGATATAAAGCAAAGATTCAGGCGAGCAGCCGCTTTGCGATTTGTCAACAATCTGTCGCTGAATGCAAATGGCATAACGCAGCTGTTTGTCAGTCACGCTACGTCACAGACGCAGCGCTATTTTTAGATTGGAAAAATCAATATTGTTGCCGGCTCACTTTTCTTTGTGTATCGCTCCGCCATGAATCATATTTGACAAATATTCATAAATAAATAAGTAATTATAACAGTAAATGATAGAAAACTATAATAATAATACTTAAAAATCAGAAAACATGTTCATAGATCACAAAACATTTCAATAAGCATAAATAAATACGATTGAACACGATGGGCACAGCTCAGCTCGCAACTGGACTAGTCTGCACACGTCATTATGTCACTAACACAAATTAAACCCTGTTATTTAACTGATAGTAATGCTATTTTAGAGCCGTGGGTGAGTGTTTTAGCTTGAACAATTGTTCAAGCCACACTTCTGACACCACTTTTATCCTTGCTTGTCACCAACCGATGGGTCAGGCATTACGGGATAAACTTCTCTCGCACCACACAAAAAGATTGTAAGTCGTACGAGAGGCATGGATTACACATTTTATTGCTGCTGGCTCTTTACACTTTATCAATACACAAAACGGTCGCTAATAAATCACACACTAAGATACAGAATGTCCTATCACTAGTCGTTTTCCTAACACTACTTCTACTCTATCTATTTGGCTACAGAAACACGCATCGACGCTAAGCGATGCGCTCACTATGACGTCAGTCCCCCGTCTGACAATATTCCTCGCGTGGCTACACACCATGCGGAAGGACCTTGTATGTCCTTCGGCTTGTGCGTGCTGCCTCAGTCAGCACGCTTAGAGTAGCCGTCTCTTCTTGAGTGGTATTCCACTCCTCTATATCTATTCACGTAGGCGTGATTGCGCCGTGACCAGAGTGCTAACTCTCTGGTTGACACCTTCGTGTCACATGAGAGAACTATTTAATAGTTCCCCTTCCTATCACCTACCCTGCCCTCATGTAGGGGCACTGAGTTACCTCTAATCTACTTGAGGTAGACCACTCATTCAGGGTGGTCTTCACTACTGCCTACCTAAGTCTTTGACAGTCGCATATCATGGAAACCGAAACAATTAAATACAGAGGTTCCAGAAAAACTAGGAATGAAAAGTGAGTTCATGAAAGAAATTAAAAAGAGGCAAGTGAAATATTTCGGCCACGTTAACAGACATAACACTCATAAAAACTCCATACTCAAAGGTAAGGTTGAGGGCAAGCGAGCAAGAGGTAGACAACGATACAAGTGGGAAGATAACATTAAGAGGTGGACGAACATCAGCCTGTCAGAATGTACAGTCAGGGCGAGAGATAGACAGTGTTGGAGATTCATTGCATCCAACTTTAGTTGTGGAGACGGCACCTTATTGATGATTACAGTCAATAACACATACATCCACTACGCATCAGTGATATTCAACTTCTTTGGAGTCGATCGCATCTAGTCATGGTGAAACTTCACGATCACGCTCGTTAGTTTCTCGGGTATGGTGGAGATATTGAACTACTTATTCGTGGGACGTGTTGGTTTGGCCTTTTACAGACCGGACAAAAATTTTACTAACGTGGAAGTACCGTACCCATACCATCGAAAATACAAAACATTTAATGTAATGTCGAGGGGAAATAGAGAAATGATTCATTAAATTCTCACGCATGTAAAACAAAGCCATTACATTTACAACAACTCTGAAGGTGTCTTAAATTATTATCTCATTATTTATTATATATATAACTGTCGTTAATTTCTATTAAAAGTTTATTTTAAAAAACAGTCAAAATAAAGTCTACAATTATTTAAATGACAAATCACATTTATGCTGTTTTAGTCATGTCCCTTGAAATAACTGTAATGTTGTCATGTCCCGTTCAGCTATTTTAATTACTTGTTTCCTTTTAATGTGGCTTTTATTTATTTTTACACTTATTTTTTAAAAATCGACAATTTTCTTTTTAAATAAAAAAAAAAAAGGGTTCGCTGTTCCCCCAATGGTAAGGGCCGCGCTGTCAGGTCCCCACGTCCCTGCGTGTATTTCGAATGACCGAATCTTCTGGTGGCCCTGGCACGATCAAGTGCAGATACTTCAATTTGATGTTGGCCTAAAAACCGAGAAAGGATGTCATTCATAAATTGATGTAAATAGAAATTATAGGTGTCACATTTAAACATTACATTACTTTTGTCAGAACCCACAAGTTTTATGGTCAGATCCGTATGACCGAATGGGTAAAGACGCATATTCATAAACATCCGGTGTACTGATGCCGAGGTAAGTGGTTCAACCTCTACACCGGACAGCTGGACTAAAATGTTGATCTGTCGTTCTTGACTTGGGGACGTCATTACAAGTACCTCTGAAATCGGAGTGGGTTCGGCTGATGGCGATGGGCACTGTTAATAGGGAAAGCTAATCCATACGCAAAATGCATTCCATGACTACTATCAGTAGTGTGTATGGACTACGCTTGAGTTCAAAGCGAGCGAGCGAAAAAACAAGAAACCCACAAGCAAACTTTTCTAGTACTATAGTGTGAGTTATTTCTCTTGTAACATTGAGATAATACATCTGTATATGATTGTCTCCCTTTAATAAATTACATTTTCGTCCTCTAAATTACTTTAACAAGAATATTTCGATAGATTGTTTCACTTTACACAAAGAAGATAGGAGATACTGAAACAAGTGTCTTCTATCTTGGACATGTAATAACATACGATGGCAGAAGTGAAATAGAAATCACAAAGTGAATAGGAATTGCCAAAATTGTTTTCAGCAGCATGAAATCAGTATTAACATCTAAACGCATTAACATTAACATCTAACATTAACAACGCATTAAACATGAGAATTGTCAGATGTTACGTATTTTCAACACTACTGTATGGCGTGGAATCCTGGACATTGAACAAGCAACCAGAAAATCGAATAGAGGCCCTGGAGATGTGGATATACAGAAGAAGAAGTCGTATTTCATGGTAACAAATATAATAAAACACAGAAGTTCTAGAAAAAAAAATGGGAAGGAAAAGAGAGTTAATGAAAGAAATTAAAAAGAGGCAAGTGAAATATTTCGGCCACGTTAAGCCACATAACACTCTTATAAAAACCATACAGGAAGGCAAGGTTGACGGCAAGCGAGCAAGAGGTAGGCAACGATACAAGTGGGAAGATAACATCAAGACATGGACGAACAACACTCTGACAGAATGTACAGTCAGTGTTGGAGATCCATTGCAGCCAACCTTCGTTGTGGAGTCGGCACCTGATTCATCGTTACCGTCAATAACACATACATCAATTACGCATTAATGATCTTCAACTTCTTCGGAGTGGTTTTCATCTACTCATGGTAAAACTGTACCACGACTCTGGTTAGTGTCTCGGGCACGGGGGAGATGTTGAATTGTTTCTTTGTTGGGTTTGTTGTTTCGACCTGTTACCGGCCGGACAAAAATGTTACTTTTGCAACTTCTATCCATGGCACTGACATGACAAAACATTTAATGTAATATCGAAGAGATATAGAAATGTTGTTATTAAATTATCATTAATGTAAACATAAAGCCATTAATTTTACACAACATTTGAAGATTACTTCAATTATTATCTAAGCTGTTATGCAGTCATAACTTTCGCTATTTTCTATAAAAATTGTAAAAAAATATTAATATAAATACAATTATTTCAATCACAATATACATTTATGCTGCTTTTAGTAATGTCCCTTGAAATAACTGTTATGACGTCATGTCCCTTACGACGATTGTAATTACATGATTTCCTTTTCATGTGATTTAAAAACAAAAATGTTTGTCTTTCGTCGGGAATTATATTCTGTTTTCTGTAATTAGGGCCAGCTGTTCCCCCAGAGGCCAGGGCCGCCCCATGAGTCGCCACGTCCCTATGTGTCATTCGGAAACAAAAGTCCTTGTCTATCAAGCCTGTGTCCTTAGTACTCTTCTTTATGGCTGTGAAACCTGTACAACTTACTCACACCAAGAGAAACATTTAAACAGCTTTCATATGCGGTGTCTGCGAAGAATTCTTGGTATTAAGTGGCAAGACAAAATCACAAATACTGAAGTATTGGAAAGATCAGGTTGTGTGACAGTTTATTCCATGCTCAGTCTTCGTAGACTTAGATGGATAGGACATCTTAGGAGGATGGATGATGGTAGAATACCAAAGGATATCTTTTTTGGTGAATTACAGACGGGTAGGAGATCTCAGGGTCGGCATCTACTACGATACAAAGATGTGTGTAAGCGGTACATTAGTGATACTGTCATTGATAATGCACATTGGGAGCAAGTCGCCACTGAACGTGTTGCATGGAGGGCAAATATCAGAAATGGAATAAAGACAAAGGAGAACATTATTGCAGATAAGTCATACACTGAGCGTGTGAGACGTAAGATGGTGCATGATGGTGGAAATGACCACGTGTTCACATGCACCCACTGTGAACGACCATTTACAGCACGAATTGGCCTTATCAGTCACATTCGCTACCGCCATAGGTAAACGTTATTATGCCTTTTTAAAGCACAAAATATCGTCTGTCAAGACGGCAAGGTGCCAATGTAACATTGAGATAATACATTTGTTTTCGAACGACTCCCTTTAATAAGTTACATTTTCGTCCACTGAAATACATTAACAAGAATATTTCGTTAGACTGTTTCACTTGACACACGAAGTGGGGAGACAAGTTTCTCCAATCTTGGAGAGATGATGGCATAAGTGAAACAGAAATAAAAATGAGAACAGGAATGGCAAAAAATGCTTTCAACAGCGTGAAATGAGTATTAATATCTAGAGAGATTAACAACGCATTAAACATAAGAATTGTCAGATATTACGTATATTTAATACTACTGTATGACGTGGAAGCCTGGACATTGAACAAGCAACTAGAAAGTCGAATAGACGCCCTGGAGATGTGGATATACAGACGAATATGTCGTATTTCATGAAAACAAAAACAATCAAACACTGAGGGTCTGGAAGAAATTATAATGAAAAGAGAGGTGATGAAAGAAATAAAAAAGAGGCAAGTGAAATATTTCGGCCACGTTAAAAGACAATACACTCTTATAAAAACCATACAGGAGGACAATGTTGAGGGCAAGCGAGCTAGAGTTTGACAACGATACAAGTGTCATAATAACATCAAGAGATGGACGAACATCAGTTTGACAGAATGTACATTCAGGGCGAGACACAGATAGTGTTGGAGCGAACTCTTCCCAATAACGGTCCTAAATGGGGACATGACTCTGTAGTGTAAAAGCATCCCTTACAGGGCCTCATTACTTGATGTTGTCGGTCACTTCCGGTTCAGTGTGTCGTGGACTGCTAGACCGATCGTTGGATGCAATAAATGTTTCCTGGGCCCGGAGCGCCCAGACTGTTGTCGGAGAGTATATATTTCCACATATAACTGATAGGTATACACTCCGACGACTGTGAGGACCCTGACTGTCGTTGGAGTGTATATCTATTTCCACATATAACTGATCAGTATACACTCCGACGACTGTGAGGGCCCTCCGGACCCAACAGCATTTATTGTATCCATCGATCTTTCTATCAGTTCACGTCACATTGAAGCGGAACTGATCGACAACACATCCAATGCTCGTTCCGATATGCACATTTTTTGTTCTCCACAAAGAACATGCTTTAGGACAGTATTTGTAACTTTTGTGCCACAATTTCCACATATAACTGTGAAATTCTATTGGTACGTAATTCCATTTTCTCAGTTCTATATTTTAGTTCGTAGTGTTTAATATTTTTTTTTAAAAATATATCACCTAATGAGGCCCTGTAAGGGATGCATTTTACACTACAGAGTTATGTCCCAATTTAGGACCATTATTCGGAAGAGTGCCCATCAAAACATCGCATCAATGATGTTCAACTTCTTCCGAGTCGTTTGAATCTACTCATTGTAAAACTCCACTATGACGCTGGTTAGTTTCTCGGGCATGGCGGAGATGGTGAACTGTTTCTTTGTTGGACGTGTTGGTTTGCCTTTTAACAAGGCGGAGAAAAATGTTACTACAGCGAGCTCCTACTCATATCGTTGAAATGACAAAACATTGAATGTAATATCGAGGACATATAGTATAATGGTTATTAAAGTCTCATGAATGTAAACAAAAAGCCATTAATTGTACGCACACTTTGATGATGACTTCAATTATTATCTCATTTTTTATGCAGTATACAACATTCGCTAATTTCTATACAAATTTTAATAATAATATTAATATAAATACTATAAATATCAAATACTATAAATGTCAGTCAGGTCTTAGTCAGATATGACTGAGCTACCGTATAACAGTAGACGGTACTACCTGGTTTCTGTTAGCGCCGAACGTTGGGCGGCGCTTACCAAACCCGACACCCCACATTGTGCCAACGGCTTCGGGCGGAAGAGCGCAATTGGGAGGGTACAAGCCTTACCCTGGTGCGAGGAAATGCAAGCTAAAGACAAAATTGTCATGGCAGGGCAGACCAGGTCCTAAGCCTTGGTTGGCGACTGGTCTAGGATCGAACCTCCGACAGGCGCACAGTTAGAGCATTGCTTTGCTGATCCGGCAGCTTCTGCAGCTTGTCTTGTTCCAGATGTAGGGGTGTTACCTTTCCTCTGGAGTGAACTAGGCAGGCCGAGAGAGGGATCATGCTGCATGGGCAACACATGATCTCTATATTTTAGCCCAGGCTTTGTGCTATGGAGAGACCAAAATTAGGAGGGTACTGATCAGAGAGTTGCTTTTTGCAGATGATGCTGCAGTTACGACCCACTCTGAGGAAGAATTGCAATGTCTACTATCTGCATTCTCCAATGCTTGTTCTGAATTTGGTTTAACAATTAGCAAAAAGAAGACTCAGATTATGTCACAAGGTGCACATGAGGTACCATCAATCTTTATTGACGACGCCGAACTAGAGATAGTAGACCATTTTACATATCTAGGATCAGTGGTAAATAGCAAATTATCCCTAGATCAGGAAATCAAAACCCGGATTGATAAGGCAGCAACAACAATGAACAGGTTAAGAAAAAGAGTCTGGGAGAACAGGAAGCTTACTGCCAAAAAAATAGTCATTGTCTATCAAGCCTGTGTCCTTAGTACTCTTCTCTATGGCAGTAAAACCTGGACAACTTACTCACACCAAGAGAACAATTTAAACAGCTTTCATATGCGGTGTCTGCGAAGAATTCTTGGTATTAAGTGGCAAGACAAAATCACAAATACTGAAGTATTGGAAAGATCAGGTTGTGTGACAGTTTATTCCATGCTCAGTCTTCGTAGACTTAGATGGATAGGACATCTTAGGAGGATGGATGATGGTAGAATACCAAAGGATATCTTTTTTGGTGAATTACAGATGGGTAAGAGATCTCAGGGTCGGCCTCTACTACGATACAAAGATGTGTGTAAGCGGGACATGATTGATACAGACATTGATAATGCACATTGGGAGCAAGTCGCCGCTGAATGTGTTGCATGGAGGGCAAATATCAGAAATGGAATAAAGTCAAAGGAGAAAATTATTGCAGAAAAGTCACACACCAAGCGTTTGAGACGTAAGATGGTGCATGATGGTGGAAATGACCACGTGTTCACATGCACCCACTGTGAACGGACATTTACAGCGCAAATTGGCCTTATCAGTCACACTCGCTACCGCCATAGTTAAAAGTTATTATGCCTTTTTAGAGCACAAACTATCGTCTGTCAAGACGGCAAGGTGTCAATGATTAATATAAATACTACAATTATTTACTTCACAAAATACATTTATGCTGCTTTTAGTAATATCCCTTGAAATAACTGTTATATTGTCGTGTCCTTTTCGACTATTTTAATTATATTTTTCCTTTTACAAAATTTTTTGTCTTTCATCGAGAATTCGTTTTGTGTTTTGTAATTACGGCTCGCTGTTTCCCCGGGGGCCACAGCCGCTCCATCAGGTCCCCACGTCCCTGTGTGTCATTCGGATGACTGCCTCTGCTGGTGGCCAAGGCTAGATCAAGTGCGGATATTACACTTTGATCTGAAGGCCGAGAACGGACTGCATTCACAAATCGATGTAAATAGAAATTATATGTGTCCCATTCAACCATTAAGTGATGTTTGTCAGAACCTACAAGCAAACTTTGCTCGTGCTCTAGTGTGAATTATTTTTCTTGTAACATTGAGCTACTTCATCTGTATTTGATTGTCTTTTAAAAATGTTTGTATATCCTTTACAGGTCATTGCTGTCAACATCAACATCTTTCAGCTGATTGTTGATGTCTTAGCAAGATTACCCTCAGTAGTTTATTTGATTGTCTACCTTTAATAAATTACATTTTCGTCTTCTGAAATACATTAACAAGAATATTTAGTTAGACTGTTTCACTTAACACAAAGAAATGGGGAAATAATGGAACAAATAACAAATGTCTCCTATCTTGGACATATACTAACATATGATGGCAGAAGTGAAACAAATCAAAAAGAGAATAGCAATGACCCAATATGCTTTCAGTAGCATGAAATCGGAAGTAGTAATATCTAGAGAGATTTTCGCGCGGAAACCCTTGACATTGAACACACAACTAGAAAGTCGAATAGATGCCCTGGCGATGTGGATATACAGACGAATATGTCGTTTTTCATGGAAACAAAAACAATCAAATACATTTTTTTTTCGCGTTTCCATCATGTTTCACTAGATGCTTCCTGCGAGTCATTCACCATGGAAGAGATTAAAGCAGCCATTAAAAAAATTTGAAGAACAACAAAGCTGTTTGTGAAGATGACATTCAGGAGAAATGCTCAAAGTAGCAGATGAGAACACATTACAACGTTTGTTACAGCTGATCAATGAAATCTGGCAAAGCGAATCCCCACCACAACAGTGGAAAGATGGTGTAATTTTCAAACTGCATAAAAAGGGCGATATGTCTGATTGCAATAATTGGCGTGGTATCACTCTATTGTCAGTACCAGGAAAACTTTTTTGTAGCATGTTACTTGAGAGATTGAAAAAGGCTATAGATGAAAGGCTCAGAGAAGAACAAGCAGGCTTCAGACCAAAACGGTCATGCATAGACCACATTTTCACCCTCAGAATAATCATTGAAGACTCCGTAGAATCCCAGTCGAAATTAATCACCAACTTTGTCGACTTTCAAAAAGCCTTCGACAGTATCCACCGTCCTTCACGTTGGAATCTACTTAACATCTATGGTTTTCCTATTAAATATACCAACGTCATAAAATCTTTCTACAAAGAGACACTTTGCTGCGTAAGAACAGAAACAGGCAACTCTGACTGGTTCTAAGTCGAAACAGGAGTGAAACAGGGTTGAGTCTTATCACCGATGCTCTTTGGAATAGCTATCGACTGGGTCATGCGCAAATGCACAAACAACACAAATATGGGTATCCATTGGGTTGACAAAATTCTAGAACACCTGGACTTTGCCGACGACATAGTGCTTTTGAGTTCAACACACCCGGATGCCCAAGAGAAAATAAACCACCTCCAAAATGTTTCAGGGCAAATTGTTCTCCAAATTAACACCACAAAAACAAAGACTATTGATCTTACCAACAGTTCAGATGACACCAAATTGAACAGCTACGTTCTTGAAAAAGTCAACAGCTTCACATACCTAGGAAGCAAAATGACATCTACAGGGGACTCAACACCAGAAATATCATCTAGAATCGCACTGGCATCTGGTGCCTTCAATAAACTGTCAAACATCTGGAAGTCAAAGACACTCAGCAAAAACACAAAACTTAAAATCTTCAACTCTTGTGTGATTCCAGTGTTAACGTATGGATATGAAAGTTGGAAATCAACGGTAGCTTTAGATAAAAGATTAGACAATTTTGAGAACAAATGTCTTAGAAGACTTCTAAACATCCACTGGACAGACTTCAGAACCAATACGCAAATAAGACAAGAGACTAAGCAAGATACAGTATCCAATTTCATAAGAAGACGCCGTTGGAACTACATCGGCCATGTACTCAGAATGGACAAGACAAGACTCCCCTACCAAGCCCTCATATGGTCACCAGTAGGGAAAAGAAAACGGGTAAGACCAAGAGAGACCCTGCGTAAAACCATCATTAGAGAAGGCTCAATCAATGGCCAAGTAAATATCCAAGATCTACAACAGGTAGCAGCGAACAGCCAGGCATGGAGAGTCAGGACTTCTGCGCTATGAGCCGCCTTAGGCTCAAGAGGAAAGACTAACTAACTAACTAATCATGTTTCAGGATATTGCGATTAAAATCAGCATCTTTCATCTGAATGTTGATTGCTAGGCTAGATTACGCTCATCAGCACGCAACGACTTCCTGAGCGACCGGCTTCACCTCTCATAAGTCACTGGCCCGACTTGAACCGCTTCCAATTCTCGCGCACTCACGTCAACCACGAGAGTATTCGGGGTTATGGAGAAAGCTGCTAACCACTCGGCTATGGAGACTGGCAATCAAACATATAAGTTCTAGAAAAACTGGGAATGAAAAGAGAGTTGATGAAGGAAATTAAAAAGACGCAAGTGAAATATTTCGGCCACATTAACAAACATAGCACTCTTATAAAGACATACTGGAGGGCAAGGTTTAGAGCACGCGACCAAGAGGTAGACAACGATACAAGTGGGAAGATAACATCAAGAGATTGACGAACATCAGTCTGACAGAGTGTACAGTCAGGGCGAGAGACAGACAGTGTTGCAGGTCCATTGCGGAGACGGCACCTGATTGATGATTACAGTCAATAACTCATACATCAAATATGTATCAGTGATCTTCATCTTCGTCGGAGTCGATGGCATCTACTCATGGTGAAACTTCACGATGACGCCGGTTAGTTTCTCGGGTATGGTGGAGACATTGAACTATTTCTTTGTTGGATGTGTTGTTTTGGCCTTTTATAGGCCGGACAAAAATCTTTCTTTAGTAAATTTAAACCCATGCCTTCACACATACACAACATTTAATGTAATATCGAGGAAAAATACAACAAAAGGTTTAGTAATTTTTCCCGCGTATAAAACAAAGGTATTACATGTAAAGGAACTCTGAAGATGCCTTAAATTGTTATCTCATTATTTATGTTTTTAAGTCTTTCGCTAATTTCTATAAAACTTTTATAAAAAATTAAATATCAATAGTACAATTATTTAAATGACAAAATACATTTATGCTGTTTGAGTAATGTCCCTTAAAATAACTGTTATGTTGTCATGTCCCTTGCCACTATTTTAATTACTGTGTTTCCTTTAAATGTGGTTGTTAATTTGTTTTTTACACTTTTCTTTAATCGAGAATATTTGTTTTATGGGGAGGGGGAGGTTAAATAAAGATTCGCTGTTCCCCCAAGGGCTAGAACCGCGCCATCGGGTCCCCACGTCCCTGTGTGTATTTTGAATGACCGCCTCTTCTGGTCGCCCTGGCACGGTCAAGTGCAGATACTACAATTTGATGTTGGCCTAAAGACCGAGAAAAGATTGCATTCATAAATTAATTTGAATAGAAATTATAGTTGCCCCATTCAAAAATTACATTATTTTTGCCAGAACCCACAAGCAAGGTTAGGTCCACGTGACCGAATGAGTAAGAACGCGTATTCTTAAACATCCGTTGAGCTGATGCCGAGGTAAGTTGTTTAGCCCCTACACCGCACAGCTAGACTAAAATGTTGACCTCTCGTCCTTGATTTGTGGATGTAAATTACAAGTACCTCTGAAGACGGAGTGGGTTCGCCTGATGACAAGGGACAGTGTTAATAGGAAAATCTGATCCACACGTAAAATTATGTCCAGCACTACTATAAAGAACGGGTCGCCTACTATGAAACCGGACACGGGCTACAAAATGGCACGTTGCAAGGGTAACTCTAGAAGACACCCGAATTTCAAAATGAGCAGCGTGGAAGCTGCCACCACAATCAAGAAGATTGAACCTGAAACAACATTAAAGGAGGCTACCACTCCTACACCAGATGAAGCTGCTACTGTCGCTGTTCCGATCCCGGAGACGACAACTACAACTGAAGCCAGCAGCAGCCGTGAAGTTCTCAACAGCACCAAGACGAAGGAGCCCATTTTACCAAAGACCTCCACATCGGAGGAAACCAAGAACTGAGGACTTCACCGGCAAATTACTGCTAAAACAGACAAGCCAAACTGTCGGCGCTACCAGCAGACAAGATAATCAGTCTGTTGGAAAACGAGCTGGGAAGAAATAGCATCTATCATATGCGCAAGAAACCTGATGGAGTAGTGGTCTCCATCAACAAAATCCTAAAGACCACAGAAATTATGCAGAAGATTGCACAAGAAGAGAAGGCCGACATCAAGCTTCACCACGGCATCTTGTTGGAAGCCACCCGACACCGCACAAGTAAACGATGGGTCATTAAACGAGTCAAGACCCATCTCACCAACGACCAGATCAGGGGGATACTGACGAGGGAGAACAAGAAACTCAAGATCACCATTGCAGAGAGGATCGTCATCAAGAATAACATCTCCTCCACAGTGGTCATCGTAAAATCGGAGGACCAAGTGATCCCTCAATTCATTAGAAGGGACAAGAGAGATCAAGTTCCAGAGCACTACATACTGAGAGTGCTGTAGTCCTCTAAGCGCCAGAAGTTTTGGCACACCCGTGCGACCTGCAAGAGTAAGGTGGGGGTATGCAGATACTGCTCAGAACCTCATCTATACAGTCAGTGCCAGCATCCAAAGATCGACAAGGACTTCAGGAGGCCTAACACTAACAGAAAATGCTCCAACTACCTCGGCAACCACGGCACCACGTATCTGTCGTAATACGTGTCGTCCCTGGGGTGAGGGGAATCAACACCTACATTCTTTTAACTTAATATCATTATCTTGAGGATCTTCTGGATTTCTGTCCACAACATCAGTCTTTGGATCTCTCTCTCTCTCTCTCTCTCTCTCTCTCTCTCTCTCTCTCTCTCTCTCTCTCTCTCTCTCTCTCTCTCTCTCTCTCTCTCTCTCTCTCTCTCTCTTCTTCTTATCACTGGACCATGCCCCCTCTCATTCTTTTCCAAAACATACTACACAACTCTAGCTTCTAAAAGATTGACAAATTAATTTAATAAAGAAAAGTGTCAGGTATGTGTAATGTGTATGTTTAGAATGTCTGTCGTATAATCTAGAGTGTATGCAGAATCAGACCGAACAGCTCAGGATCAAAGTCTGCTTCATCACAGTACTGGACACACAACAGCACCATAGATCAAGGATAGAAGGACCTCACCAAAATGATGCGTCTCTCTGACCAGATGTCGACTTCCTCCAGTAGCTCTTGGATAGTCATGTTGCCTGGTCACCAATAGTGGATATAGTCCAATACTGACCATGAATCTGACACATACAGTGTAACTAATATGTCACTAAAAGTTATGTGATCTGATAACTCTTGTACAGTAAAATAAATGTTTACTGTCACTGTGAAACTAAATGTTAGTAGTTAATTTCTCATAGGAATTCACCAATTGGAAAACCAATGTTAATTGGTAATGTCTCACAAGAATTCCCCATTTTGGAAAAACGTAAATGTTAATTTGTTAATTGTTAATTGAAAAGACATCAAGTTACATGTAATGTCGAAGAGAAATAGAAAAATTTATTTAAAAAATTGTTATTTGTCTCACGCATGTAACGCAAAGCCAGTACTTTTACACGAACTTTGCAAATGACATAAAATATTATCTCATCTTTTATGTTGTGTATAACTGTCGCTAGCTTCTATATTTGTTTTTTAATTGAACGTTAATATAGTTAGTTATTTAGTCGACAGATCATCCTCATTGCACATCGAACCATTCAGTCCATAAGTGCTCGGATCCCCTCCTCAGCAAATCCCGCAGCTTGTAGCGGCTAACGACACCAGTTCTGTGTTGGTTTATCAATCTTCTTTGGCTTCCTGCGTAGTGTAAAAGTGATCGGATCCCCTCCTCAGCAAATCCCACAGCGTGTAGCGGCTAACGACACAGTTCTGTGTTGGTTTATCAATCTTCATTGGCTTCCTGCGTAGTGTTGTTGTTTGGCCACACCTCTTTTAATTTGCTGTTCTCGCAGTCTGGCCATGGTTGTAGATTGACAGTCATCACTTGAATCTCGCAACAGTCTTATTTCTCGTAGACCATTCAGAATGTCAGCCCTCCACAGTAGCCTTACCTGCGAGCTTGTCAGCCAGCTCATTTCCTTGTACAATCGCATACCCTGGCACGAAGATGAAACTAATCTTTGCCAGCCGAGACCGCTTCAGAGACAGCAACCACTCTCTTCGGATACATCCCATCTCTATCCTCTTGAGCATGCTCATTGAGTCACTAAGGAAACATTCTCTAGTGGATGTCTGTGTCTCGAGCCATGTTATTGCTTTACTTACTGCCATGACTTCCATAGTCAGGCTACTTGTGGTCTCAACAAAAGCTCCCGAGTCCACCTTCACAATTCTCATTTCGGCCTGAGCCGTAAAGACCCATGAGCTTCTCACGCGGACGACCGACCCATATGTGTAGATGATGGCATCACCGTCTAACGAATTTCGAAAATCAACGCTTGTATTTCCGCCTCCACAGCAGCCGGATTTTCATGTCTGCATTTTCTGCCTAGTTGGATGCAAACTGAAAAGGACGTAGAGAAATCTGTTGGCAATTGTACCCACTCCTTGCCAGGTTCTAAGTCCTCCAGTGAACACGCCTGTTGAAGAATGTCTTCGGCTTGACCCATCCACGACCTTCCTCTTTTCAACCAGCTTCCCTTCACCTTCCTGATTTCACTATGCAGTGAGTGCTGTGTGTTTGCGTTGACTCTGCATATTTGTATTCTGTCTTCAATGGTTGGAAAATCAAGAAGGTAGCGCATCGCCCTGCATGCTGTATCTCTTGTATCTCTCTTCTACCCTTTCCTGTCACCAATGGAGTGAAACAAGGATGTGTCATGGCATCAACCTGTTCAGCCTCATGTTTTCAGCTATGTTGATGAATGCCTTCGAGAACAACGACATTAGAATAGACATCAACTACCGCATGGATGGAAAGTTATTCAATCTCAGAAGGCTGAAAGTTAAACCAAAATTGACAGCGACACCATCAGAGAGCTCCTTTTTGCTGATGATTGCGCTCGATAAGCCAACTCAGAGGCGGACATGCAACATAATGTTTCAGCTTTCTCACATGCCTGTGCCAACTTTGGGCTCAATATCAATTTGGAGAAAACTGTAGTTATGTACCAGCCAGCTCCAGGGAATAATCACACTGTGCCGAATATCAAAGTGAATGGTTATAGTCTATGTTGTGGACAAATTCACCTATCTTGGCAGCACTGTGTCACTTGCTGCCACAATTGATGACGAAGTGAATGCAAGAATCTCCAAGGCCAGCGCGGCCTTTGGCAGACTGTACAAGAATGTATGGGACAGAAATGGAATAAGCCTGCAAACAAAGCTGAAAGTCTACAAAGCAGTTGTATTATCCACACTGCTATATGCTTGTGAAACCTGGACTGTTTATCAGCGACACGCTAGGAAATTAAACCACTTCCACACAGTCTGCCTTAGGAAGTTACTGAAGATTAAATGGCAAGAGAAGATCCCAGACACTGTGGTCCTAGAAAGAGCGTCCATACCCAGTATCCACACTCTACTAATGAAGAATCAGATTCTGATTTTTTTTTTTTTTTTACGGCGAGTTGCGTTGTGGTAAACGCTCCCAAGGCGGACAGAGGAAACGCTTTAAAGACACTCTGAAAATCTCACTGAATGCTTTTGGAATTAATCATGACACCTGGGAGACTGCAGCCAGAGACCGAAATTCGTGGCGTACATCATTACGCAAGGGTGCAGTCACTTGTGAAGCAACCAGGACTGCAAGAGGTGTGAAGAAAAGACAGAACAGAATAACCACTGCAGAAAATCCTCCTCCAGAAACGTCAAGCATTCTTTGTCCACATTATCAAAGAACATTTCGAGCCAAAATAGGCCTTATCAGCCATCTTAGAACTCACGGCTCCATACTTTCAACCCCACTGGATGAAATTAATGGTCATCATTATTCTTGATGGACAAACAACATCTCTTGTACATCCAAGAATAATGCGCATAGCTTCACTCTGTATCCTTTCCATCCTTTCTTTCTGCTTACGGCTGAGAGTCAGGATCGCCATCGCATACTCTAAAACAGACATGACCAGCCCCTCGTATAGAAGACATAGGTGGCGCTGCTCACAGTTTGCTGCCACCATGACCCGTATCGCAGCCAAATCCCGCTTGGTCTTTGTTATCACCTGGTCTATGTGCTCATTATAAGCAAGGATTCGATCAAAACGCATCCCCAGGTAATTCATTGCCTGCGTTCTTTCCACAGTCTCTGAACACAGATCTACCGTTGGTGTTGGAGTGTTGACAATATGGTTATTCAATAAGAGCCATGTCACTGTTGCCTTTGTTGGGTTGACCATTGCCCCAGCTTCAACACACCAAGTACTTATGCGATTGAGTTCGGTTGTTAGTTCCACAGCAACCTGCTCTCTTACCTTACCCTGACGATGCACTAAAACATCGTCGGCATATGACAATGTCCTCCCCGGTCCATTGATCTGCTCGCCGGTGATTCTCACACTGTAGACGTTGAACAGCACCGGAGATAATGGTGATCCCTGTGGTAGGCCAGGATATTATTGTTGTTGGTTCCGAAGTCCAACTGCCACATCTGAAAACTAGTTTCCGTTGGAAGATGGCAGCGGTGATTCAATTAAGGAGGAAAGGACTTATCTTGAGCCTAAGAAGCTGAAGCTTTAAGAAATCCAATGGTACTCTGTTGTACGCATCCTCAAGATCAATCGCTACAGCAAAGGTTTCAATGCCTGAGTGGAAACATTCATAGATGTCATGGGCAAAAACTGTTGCATTGGTCCAGGTTTCTCTTTTTGGACGGTGTCCTCTCAGAGTAGGTGGGAAAACACCTTGTCTCTCTAGCTGGCTTGATATTTGCCTGGCAATTACCTTCTCCAGCAGCTTGCCTATTGTATTCTGCATAGTTATTACTCGATATACCTGAATTTTTGTGTGGTCTTTGTCAGGCTTCGGCAAGGGAATCACATAGCTCTGTAACCACTCCTCCTTTATGTTAGCGCGCCCCTATACTGTTATTGTAAATGCCTGCTAGTTTCTGTAGCTCGTTGTCGGTACACCTATTGATGTAATCGTATCTTATGCCATCTGGTCCTTGGGCGCTGTTTTTTTTATCGTCGAAGCACATTCTTGATTTCTTTCACTTTCACAGCCACCGGACGCTGATACACATGCTGGGGGAGGATCTGAGCACCTAAGGACATGTCCGGAGTGCAATGAAGATACTCCAGCTAACAGATAACTGACTGTGTCTTAATCCGAAATGTTCTGGGCCTTGCATCTGTCTGAGGTGATCTCCTTGGCAAGATTTCGGCCTCTTATGTCTGTCTGGTTTCTCTGCTCTAGATTCGTTCGAAGAGGGCTTTTCCCTTGTTCTAGTCAGTCCTCTGCCAGATGTTGTCAGCACCTTGGAAGTCAGAAATTCTCTTATGCTTGGCTACCCCACTCATACTTCTGTGTAGTCGCCAGAAAAATTTCAGTGACTTGTTTGTGCTTACACTTTGACATACCTCTGCCCATTTTTCACTTTTCACCTCCTTAACCAGTTTTGAAATAGCTTACTGTTGTGTGCATCTCTCTTTCTAAGTACATGCAGGGACTAGGATGGGTAACTCTGTTCTTCTTGGCCTTTTGCCATTCCATTCCAGCACTGTTCTTATCCACCCAGGCCTTCTCCACCACAAAATTCCGCCAGGGTGGCTGCTCCCAGCTTTTTTTCCTGCCCTGAAACTTTCTGCGCTTCTCACGCGATATTTTACTCACCACATCTTGCCCTTTACTGTTATGCTGGAAAGTCTTGACTGTTGACTTGTGCTGCCTGGTTCTGCCTTTCTCCACCAATATGCTGCAAGAGTAGTGGTCGTGCCAGGATACCCTAGGACACCCCATCTACACACTTTAGTGAGTGAAGGATACACCAGCACTAGATCAATAGCACTGTCCTCATCACCTGGACGGCTAGCTGTCCTGGTGACACAGAAACTATTGTTACAAACGAGGTCAATGGTTTCAACTGCAGTCTCGAGCTCCTACCCCTGTGTGTTGTAGGAAATGTTACCTCATGATTTGCCTTTAACGTTGAAATCGCCAGTGAAAATAACATTTCTCTCGTTACCTAATATGTCACTTAAGCACTGCCACTTCTGGGAATCCACACTCGCGTTACAGGCATAAACATTAACCAACACGAATGGTAGACCGGATTGAACTCTAACCGCCTGTATTTGTATGTTGTCATTGTCCCAACTGGACATATCTAGCTCTGAAACAACATACTATCGCGAATGAGAATCGCCATGTCCAAGTGTCGTCTGTTGTAGAAACATTTGAAGCCGGCAATTTGGAGTGACTGATCACCCAGTCTTGTTTCCTGGAGCGCTACGATGTCGTTTCTGTAAACCAGATTTTCTAAAATAGGGCACCGTTGTTTTACGCTGGCACAGTTCAGTAAAGAATATGAGTATTCCTGAGGCCCAGACGGTCACATTTAAGTCTAAAACGTTTACCCCGCCACGCATTCCAAGCCGTTTGCAGCCACCACGCCGTCCCCGTCGCCTTGCTGGGTGGATAGCCTCCCGCACGGAGCACAAAAGTTGTTCCGCCATTTTGAAAAATAAAAACCTTACACCACAGAAACCACACGTTGCGAAAATTCACTCAAGGATTGCTTCGCTTAATGCACGAACTCCGTAGCATCGGCGCAGATCTTGAGAAGAAACTCCTGGTATTACATCCTGACACACAAATTACACGCAGGAGATGAAATTATCCATTTCCTACGCTAAAAAAACGGACTAAAATAAGTAGACGGTCACTGAACAACACAACCGTCCGCCGCCATCTTGACCGGAAGAGACCTAAACACTAAGATCTAAACATTAATATAAGTGCTACAATTGTTTAAATCACAAAATACATTTATGCTGATTTTAGTAATGTCCCTTGAAATAACTGTTGTGTTCTCGTGTCCCTTTCGACTACTTTAATTACATGTTTTCCTTTTAATGTGTGTTTAAAAAAAAAAAAAAAACCTTTCGTTTCATCGAGAGTTGTTTACAGAGCCAGAGCCGCCCTAGGGACGCCACGTCACTCTGTGTCATTCGGATGGCCGCCTCTGCTGGTGGCCCTGTCGAGATCAGGTGCTGATACCACACTTTGATGTTAGCCAAAAGACAGAAGAAGGGACTGCATCCATAAATTGTTGCAAATAGAAATTATAGGTGTCCATTCAAACATTAAGTGATTTTTGTCAGAAATCACAAGCCAACTTTTCTAGCGCTCTAGTATGAATTATTTCTCTTGTAATATTGAGAGACTACATCTGTATTTGATTGTCTCCTCTTAATAAATTACATTCTCGTCCACAGAAATACATTGACAAGAATATTTCATTATACTGTTTCACTTGACAAAACGAAGTGGGGAGATACTGAAACAAGTAACAAGTTTCTCCTATCTTGGACATGAATAACATGATGGCAGAAGTGAAATAGGAATCAAAAAGAGAATAGGAATGGCCAAATTTGCTTTCAGTAGCATGAAATCAGTATTAACATCTAGAGAGATTAACAACGCATTAAAAATGAGAATTGTCAGATGTTACGTCAGTGGCACCTTGTAGTCTTGACAGAACAAAGTATGTGAGTTGGAATGTGGCCAAAATTCCATCACAATACCTGGGCAGAGCTTAAGAGAAACATGTGGTGCCAAATCGACTTGCTCCCTCTCTCGGCCTTGCCCTGTGTGTTCCAGAGGAATGGGTAACCAATACGTCTAGCACAGGGAAGCTGCAGACGCTGGCAGCTCAGCGTCAATCCTCCGAGACCTTACCTCCACGAGCAAGAGGCGAGTGATGGCCAGAACCTGGAACCCAAGGGACCCGGCTTAGAGGCGTTCAGCCAAGTTCCACAGGTGAGGGCCTCGTACGCGCCCGGACCGAAAGGACGCGTACATCTGTCAATCACAAGTGTCCGGACCTGTGTAAAGCGTGCACTATCGTCAGACTGTCCGCCAGACCTTAGCGGACCCCGCGACCAGCGGGAATAGGCCCCGCCGGAGGTACCTCAGGAGATATTGCTAGTCTATTGCAAGCAAATCTCCCATCCTTCCACTGTGCGGATCTCACGACCGGCGAGAATAGGCCCGCCGGAGATATTGCGGACAAATCTCTAACGAGACTGAATAAGTAAAGAAACGATAAAAGCATGTATTAGCTCTAGAACTGCCACAGTTATGCAAGTAGGATCGTGTCATCTAAGGAATCTCGACTGATTTAATGAGCAATTCGCGTTTTCACCGTGAGACAGTGTGAACTTAGACATGCATGGCTTAATCTTTGAGACAAGCATATGACTACTGGCAAGATCAACCAGATATCTATCTGTCAGACGGACTATAAACGCACACGCAGGCCAAGAGTAGCATGCTAAAGCGCGCCCTCATGGTACAAGGTAATACATGCAAAACCACTGGACGCCTACCCACGAGCTTTCAAGCTACGCCGGCAGGACTGACCGAAAAAAGCTATACCAGCTTACTGACTGCAGGCCCACTGCTCATCGATCGATCGATCGATCGAGAGAGAGAGAGAGAGAGAGAGAGAGAGAGAGAGAGAGAGAGAGAGAGAGAGAGAGAGAGAGAGAGAGAGAGAGAGAGAGGGGCGCTTATCGAGACTTTGTCGAACGGTCTGCACGATGCGGTTACATTCTCGAAACGCCTGCCTCGCTCTGGGAAGATCCCATTTTGGTGCACCTCACATAGTCATCCGAGACAACGAACGCTAGATGCGGGACTGATCTTGCGAACCAGACCAGCCCTCACAGATGTTTACGTATATTCAAAACTATTGTATGACGTGGAAGCCTGGACATTGAACAAGCAGTTAGAAAGTCACATAGAGGTCCTGGAGATGTGGATATACAGACGAATGTCGTATTTTGTGGAAACAAAACCAATCAACTACAGATGTTCTAGAAAAACTGGGTGATGTCAGGTCTTAGTTAGATATGACTGAGCTACCGCAAACATAGCAGACGGTACTATCTGCTTCTGTTAGCGCAGAATGTTGGGCGGCGCTGACCAAACCCGACACCCCACATTGTGCCAACTGCTTCCGGCGGAGAGCGCAATTGGGAGGACACAATCCTTATCCTAGTGTGAGGAAATGCTACCTAAAGGCTAAATGTCATGGCAGGGCAGACCAGGCCCTAAGCCTTGGTTGGAAATTGGTCTAGGATCAAAGCTCCGACAGGCAGACAGTTAGAGCATTGCTTTGCTGATCCAGCAGCTTCTGCAGCTTGTCTTTTTCCAGATGTATTGGTTTTACCTGTCCACTGGAGTACACTAGACAGCTCGAGAGAGGGATCATGCTGCATGGGCAACACATGGTCTCTAAATTCAGCACAGGCTTTACGTTATGGAGAGGTATAACTCCATTTTACAAGCTATCGTCTGTCAAGATGGCAAGGCGTCAGTAAGAACAACTCGGAATGAAAAGAGAATTGATGGAAGAAATAAAAAAGAGGCAAGTGGAATATTTCAGCCACGTTAAAAGACATGATATTGTTATAAAGACCATACTAGAGGGCAAGGTTGAGGGCAGATGTGCAAGAGATAGACAACGATACAAGAGGGAAGATAACATCAAGAGATGGACGAACAGAAATCTGACATAATTTACAGTCAGGGCGAGAGACGGTGTTGGAGATCCATTGCAGCC